>CATKHJ010587620.1:0-17764 GCA_949750685.1 Vernicia montana | reverse complement strand
ATCTCGAAACGAAAACCAAGCAAAACCACGGTCATGAGATAGATCGACAAACGATCTATTTAAGTCGGTGAGTAATCTATTATGGGTGATTGTGTGTTTATGGTGGGTAATCATCAATTAATTAATACTATATATATAATTATATATGGTTTAAGAACTAATTAACTTATGCTAAAAAAAAAAAAAAAACTAATTAATGTATTGATAAATTAAATTCATCAATCGTTACCTATTTTTTTATTTTTTTCTTGCCAAGTTTTTTTTTTCTTGCTTGATGATTAAAGACTTGAAATCGAAAATAACAAGAACACCCAAGAAGAAGTTGGCAATGCAAAATGGATTTGTTGCTTTTCAGGGATGAGGGGTATTAGAGATGAAAGAGAAAGTAAAAAGAATTTTAGAGAGAGAAAAAGGAAAATTAAAGATGAGGGGTATTTTTTGTATAAAAATATGAAATTTTATATTAAAATATTATTTTCATAGTTGACTAATAAAAAATGGTTGAAAATTTTGACAGAAAGACTATTTAGTGTAACGGAATAAAACCTTAGAGATTAAAAAGCTCATTTATCAAATTGCAGGGACTAAGTCATTAATTTAGGAAAAACTCATGGACTAAATCATAAATTACCCTAAATATTATGATTTGAAATTTTATTTTAAATATTATTTAATAAATTTATTAATTAATATTTATTTTATTTAGATATATTTTTATTTATTATAGTTTTTAATAAGTAATATTAATTATAATATATTATATACAATATATGTTATATATTTAATTTAATTCGATTGAATTTTTGGCTCGTAATATCATGTATTTACTGATTTTAAGATCACACAGATGTGAAAACCTTGATTTTTAATCGAATAAACATTAAGCAATAAAGTTTAATGGGACCCAACAATTATTTAGATAATGCACAACAGATTTATTAACACAAATAAATTCACATTCCTTGTTTTCATCTTTATTAAGAAAACACAGTAAAGCACAATCGGATGGCTGTCACAATAACCTTTTCTATATCAAGCGGTCCACTATTCAATAAAGGATTAAGATCCATTGCAATTACTGACGTGGCAAAATCAAAACCATTCAAAAGTTACAGCCAAATAAAAAAGCAACCACACTCTAGAGAAATCCCAAGGTCAAAAGAAAAGAAAGAATAATTAAAATAACGTAAGGGCGTGCATCACAAAGCAGGTACACACAGGTTGTACCGAAACAAAACCCGGACGTGTTCCCGTTTTCAAAACCGGATTTCATAATCGCCGATAGGTCCGGGACTTTTTGTAATTGGAGGATAGCTTCGTCTGCCTTTCTTTCCTTCGGTCAAAATATAGGAAAAAAAAAAAAAAAAAAAAAACGCTTTAGCAACGAAACCACCAAAGAGAGAAGAGAAGAGAGAATTAGAAGTCGGCGTTTTAGAACTCTGAAAACCCTAACCAAACCGATTCGTAATCTCTTATATTCTCTTTCAATTATACGACGTCGTGTAAGTGTTTTGTATTGGTTATGGTGTTGTTTGGTTTTGATTTTGTGTTTTTTTTTGGGAATTTTTTTTGATTATATTTGTTTATTAAATTTATAAATAGATCGATCGCTGTTTCGAGACTGTGCATGGGTTGTTTGGGCTGGTTTGGTTGGCTAATTGAGTAATCGAATGGTTTAAATTATTATTGATTTGTGTACTGAATTTGGGCTTCAAGTTTTTGGAGGTCAAAAGATGGATTTGGCAACTATTTGCAAGGTATTTTTACTTGCTTTTGATAAGTTTCTGTTCTATTCATTTTCATAGTTGTTTTGCTTTTCATTTTTTATTTGTTGCAAGCGCAAGAAGCAGTTTAATTTGCTTATGAGTGGAGTCTGGTTATATTATTAGTTTTGTTGGGTATGTGTTAAGTGGCATCATTGGCTACTTACTGATTGAAAGTTGCTATTGGCTTTGTAGTTTTTTTTTTTTTTGCGATGTATGATTACTTATTGCAAGGACTGGAATTAGGAGTATTATTATTATTATTATTATTATCTGTTGGTTGTAGTTTTTGATTTAGCAGTTAACTGCTAATACTGTTTATTTTATTTAAAATGTTGTGTGTTCATCACTGCTAGTCTCTTTGCACGATTCAAGCTGCCTTAGGTAGCTATTGAGAAAATGGTATTCTTGATGTTGCTAAGCCTTCATATTCAGTGATTATGAACTCAATTTTGAATTTGCTAATTATTCTTTATTGTAAACTCCTTATAGGTGTAAAATGATTTTAGTTCATTTTAACTTGATTGTGATTTTAATATCATCTACCTCCTTACCCATAAACACACGGAAAAAAAAAAAAAAAAAAAGCAAAAACAAAAAAAATGAGACATAATATCTGAACATGCATAATTTCCTCTCTCATTTTGAATTTTAGGCAAATATGTGTATTATTTAACGTATTTCATTATGGATCCATTGGGCAAATTATTACATCTTCCATGAATACACTTGGCTCTAAAATTGGTTATTTTTGGAATTAGTATGTACCGTGTGGTTTTGATGTTTTTCTTGACATGTTGTTTAGATCTAGTTGCCACAATTTGCCATGATAAACTAGCCTCAATGGGGTTTTTCCCCTTTTGTTTTCTGTTTGCAAAGAGATTGTGAAATTTTCTACATTTCTTGTAGGACAAATTGCAATATTTTCGGATAAAAGAGCTCAAGGATGTCCTGACACAGTTAGGTCTTTCAAAGCAGGGAAAGAAGCAGGTAGATGCATGAACATTCCTTATGTTAAAAAAATAAAAATCAATAGATGTTGAGAACTTTCTTGAATTAGTAATGCTACCAGACTTATTTAACCTTGTTGGAATGGACTGATTCATTCCTACATAATGTTTTATAGTTCACTGTTCATAAGCCTATCCACTTGCTATTTGCTCAGTTTTTTCTTTTTATTCATAAGTTCACTCTTTTATCTATTTGCCTTTTATATGATGGTTTCATGCTTCCTTGAAGATTTTTTTTATTACTTATTCATGAAAACTAAAATTCTTCATAATTACACATTCTTATTCCCATATATGGGTCATGTACTCAATGTCTCTTTGTGTAACTTTGCTGTAATTTAAAATGTAGGACCTTGTCGACCGTATACTAGCTGTTCTCTCAGATGAGCAAGGTAAATGTTCATTTATGACCTATTTTCTTTCATGAAATAGACAGATAATTTATCATCATTGCAACCATTTATCTATAATTAGTACAATCGTTTATTTATTAAGAAATTATTGGTTATTTAAATATATTTACATATAGATTAACAATGAATCCATGAGCCCCGTCAGAGGGCTTTTCTTTGAATTATATTTTATTTCATTACTTATTGTTTTTACTGTTGAACTTTAGTAATTTTCTATTGGTAAATGTTTGTGCTCTTTCTCCGGATAGCAAGGAAGCCACCTACCAGAAGTTGCTTTGTGCGCCAAGTTCAGGGGATTGTGATGTTAGTGGTTTTGTAATGTATAAAAAATACATGCCATATACATTTTTACATGCTCTTATTAGTTGATTTGGGTTATCTATTTAGAATCTTATATCAGTCACAATTCATTGCACCACCAGGGCTGTAGACGCTTATTGCACCATGGAACTTCTAGGGTTCAATCCCTGACAAAAATAAAGCCACCAATTGAGGGAAAAAATGCAATGCTTTTGATTTTGGTTGCCGCAGCTTCCTGATATTGTAAACTTTGATAAATTTAAATAAAATGTTTTGCAGTCTCTAAATTTATGGAAACCATTGTTATTGGAAATAAATTTTGATAGAATTACACCATGTCTATTTTTAATTCAAACTTATGGAGTTGACACAGAATTTTATCTGTTTTTTCTTCTATTTTAACAATATGCTTCTACCAATGGCTGACAACTTGTCTTTTAACGGTAAATTTTCAATCTTATCTTCTTGAGCCTTGTGAGGAATCTTGAGAGCCTAAGTCCTCACTTTTTTACTTTTCTGCGCTCTTTGTTTTAATGCTTTGTGTCAGTTTTCATTTGGTAGTTTAATTTTCCTCCTTGAGTGAGGGGTTGGGGGTTTGTGTGTTTATGCTGTGTTATCTCTGAAATCTGTTATTTCTGAGATTTTGACCGTTCATCTTATGCTATCATACAGCCACAAAAATTCTGTATGCCATGTTGTTCAACTTAAGAATTAATGTGGATTTTGCTTTTTATTTGTAGTTCCAAAGGGATTGGCAAAGAAGAGTGCTGTTGGAAAGGAAGAGGTTGCAAAACTAGTTGAAGACATTTACAGGTTCAATATTACGTGCCTGACTTGTGACTTCATTTCCCAGGCACTTGCTTAATAGTATTTTTCCCTTTTTGTGTGTAGAGCATATTAAGATTTTTGCACTATTTTTTTGATACAACCTTTATGTATTTCAGTGTCTTGAATTTGTTCCCCTCCATTGACATGCACCCTTCTGTTCTTTGTCTCCAGAAAAATGCAGGTTTCTGGGGCCAATGATTTGGCATCAAAGGGACAGGGTGTTGTGGATAGCAGTAAGACAATAATTAAAGGAGAAATGGATGATTCCTTTCACTTGGATACAAAAGTTCGCTGTCCGTGTGGAAGTTCATTGGAGACAGAATCAATGATTAAGGTTTATGCTACATGTCGTCTTCTTTTTGAAACAACTTTCGTCATATTTAAGTTGCAGATTGCACAAGAATTTGATTAATGGAAGTTGTGACCCTTTGAAATATCAAGAGTGTGGTTTGAGCTTGTTTTAGATTAAATTGATGCTCTTCCTTACTAAGCATTTAGATATTGCTCATTCCATATTTATGAATTACAATCGTCCTTTGCCTGGAGCATTTTTTACTATTATGGCATCTAATGTGGGTGTCTGTTGCTACCAGCATCATACCCATTTAATCCCACTGATTTTTTCCAGTAGGTTGTATCTGTAGTAGCTGCAAACCTGCAACCTAACACTTGCTCTGCAATGGTGCTGGAGTTCTAATATCAATATTAGCCACTTTTTCTCTCTTTTCTCCATCATTCTTGCCCTTGTTTTATTCTTAAAAATATTACTCATGCTGTATGGCCTTATCTTCTCAACTGGCAGTGTGAGGATCCCAGATGTCGAGTGTGGCAACATTTTGGCTGTGTTATAATTCCTGAAAAACCCATGGAGGGCAGTCCACAAGTTCCCGACTTGTTTTTCTGTGAGATATGTCGACTCAGCCGGGCTGACCCGTATGTATCATCTGTACTTGCATCTGTTGTATTTATTTTGTTTTTATAGATGGGTTGGAAGGTTCTCTCTCTCTCTCTCTCTCTCTCTCTCTCATACACATGCACACACAAAATAACCTTGGGAAGGGGGAGTTATCATTATTGTAAATTACATGATAGAGTGCAACTGTATTACCTTGAGTTATTCCTTTGGATTTACCTGTTTCGGCATTAAATGATTTTGTGATTTTCCTACATCAACATTTGTCTATGTGTGTGTGTGTGTGGCGTGCTCTATGATGCAGCAACACACTCTGAATTGATCTCTACTTTTAAGGTCCTTATTCTGCTTAATTATAATGCATCATATACCTACTTTGACTGTATTATTATGGAGATTCTGTTTGTACCTGGGTTTAGTTATGAGAGAATGCTGCAACTCTAATTGCATTGCTATTTTAGAATGGTGTGATATTTGGATAGCAGGAGATGTTGCTGTATTTCCATGATAGTCGTATTTAGGTGAAGAAAAATAATAATAATAATGTCATTATGGCACTAAAAAGAGGTGGCCTATATTTATTATGGTTTACTTTATAGTGCCTGGATGGTGGAACTGTTCACTCAATGAATGGAGGGATATGTTGAGAGGTGGGAAAAATAAAAATGTTACTATAAATCAAGCCATGAAAATTGAGGCCGAAAGAATGGAGTGTGGCGAATACCTGTCTTTTCAACTATAGGTTGAGATGAATAAATTGTAGTTGTAGTTTTGTTTGGGGGGGGGGGGGGGGGGGGGGGTTGTTGTGTGTGTGATAAATTGACCACTGTTTATGTGATGTTAAGAGGAAGGATGAGAACCTTGATTGTGGAGATAATGGGAAAGGAATTATGACTGTTATGTAATTAAAAGATTGTTCCCTATTTTGTGCTGAATGGTGCAATCTGTTATATGTGGTTAGCTTAAAGATCTGATGATGGACCTGGTGGATTTTAGCATTATAGAAAGATAGTTATTATCCTTCTCAGTCTCTCCCTACAATATGTGGGGTGAACACTAAATTGTCAAAAAAGATCTAAAGCTCTCAGGGGTCTATTGCTACTTTTATTCTTCATTGATATCTTGTTTGAGATAATTATTTTGAACAATCCCTGATTTTTATTCATTTGATGCTGTGTTGGTTTGCTTTTTATGTGTGATACTGCAATATCTGCATCTCATGGAATCTTTTTTGCTCTTTCTCATTTTCTCACATGTTTCATACACACTCAGTGTGCAGGAAATGATACTTCTCTCTAGGGTCTGTTTTATATAATATAATATGCTGAAGCTTTGTTATCAATCCAAAAAAAGTTCTAATATGTTTTTTAATATACAGTTTTTGGGTGACTGTTGCACATCCTCTGTATCCTGTGAAGTTGGCTACTACAAATATTCCAACTGACGGGTAAGTGCATCATCTGTGTTTTCTTTTGATTTCTTGGAAGTTATGAAACCTACCTTCTTTTCCACCCCTTTCCCCCCCTCAAGAGTCCATGTTAAAATTTGTGAATTAAGTGGACTATTCGCTTCTGCAAATGTTTGGGACTTTTCTTTTGGATGACACATGCGTGTGTGCATGCATCAACTCGCATTTAACACCATATATGCCAGGATAGTACTGAATCTAGAGATAGCATTTTAGTGTTTTGTTTTTTTTTACTTTTAATTAAGAAGGTAAACAAGTTGCCACACATATATGTTATGTTTGGAGCATCACTTGTGTTTTATTTGATATTTTTGCATTCTGAATTTTCCAGTTCAAACCCAGTCCAGAGTGTGGAAAAGACATTTAATCTTACAAGGGTAGACAAGGACTTGTTGGCAAAATCAGAATATGATGTTCAGGTTGGTTAATGTACAGGTTTTTAGATTTTGTTATTTTATAAATGTATTGACCGTTGGTTTGTGATGCTGTTACCTTTCAGGCTTGGTGTATGCTTTTGAATGACAAGGTTCCATTTAGGATGCAGTGGCCACAATATGCTGATCTCCAGGTCAATGGTATGTTATTGGCCTTTTGCTTCAACTGTTCATCAATGTCTATTTTTCCTTTTTTGTTCCTTTGATTTAATCTTGTAATGGTTGAGAAGCATTCAGCAGCTGCATCTTTATGCGTGTGATGTGACATTTTACAGATTTTTTGCTTTTGTACTTATTCTTTGGTACTTATTAAATTGTGCATGACCTGCAGGTTTACCGGTCCGTGCTATTAACAGACCTGGTTCACAATTATTGGGGGTTAATGGTCGTGATGATGGTCCAATTGTGAGTCTTTGTCCCTTGCATGTTTTTGACCTATAGTTGTTAATACCTTTGTTATATCTGCATTTTTATCTGTTGGTTGCAAGTGTGTCCACAAGCCTTCATCAGTCCATCACTCATGTATTAATACACAAACATTAGTTTGGAACTTTTTTTTTTGGATTATGAATTGATTTGTGACTTGCCAAAGTTTACTTCTTTTTGTCAATAGATTACACCATGTACAAAGGATGGGTGCAATAAAATATCATTAACTGGATGTGATGCTCGTATCTTCTGTTTAGGAGTTAGAATAGTGAAGCGTAGAACTGTTCAACAGGTAATTATATCTCTTCCCCTTCCCATTTGTCTCTGCTCTCTTCTGTAGTTGTATTGGTTGAATAATCTGTTGAATAGAATTAAGTATGGAACCATAAAAAAAAATTCATCCTTCTGCTTTTCCTGTGATCCAGCTTACTATTAGTGTTTGTATTATTTTATGTTGTATTATGTAGATACTCAACTTGATTCCCAAGGAATCTGATGGTGAACGTTTTGAAGATGCTCTTGCTCGGGTTTGTCGTTGTGTTGGTGGTGGAGCAGCAGACAATGCTGACAGTGACAGTGACCTGGAAGTTGTTGCAGATTCTTTTGCTGTTAATCTCCGCTGTCCTGTAAGTTGCATCATCATTATTTTAATTGTGAATTTGTGATTGCATGCTTCCATGTTCATTTCTAGCTTTGCACTATGCTATATGCAGAGGGATGTTATTGAAGCACTATGAAAATTGGCAAGCCCGGCTCTATTGCATATTGTGGCTGTGTTAGTTCATATGTTGAATCATTAGAATGACCCTCATAATATTCAACATGGCTAATAGACAGTAGCACTTAGTTGTTATGGATATTGAGTGTGTTTTGTTGAATCCGGTAATGAATATACAATTTTCTACTCCTTGGTGGCATCAGTTGAAATTTTTTCAAGAAAGAAGTGTTCCAATGCATTGATGAATGGTTCAATATACAAAAGGGTGCACTAAAAAATAGCTCAACCTCGCATTCATGTTGTCCCATGTGAATGTGAGAGATGTGAGCACTATTTTTTGTGCAACTGGTGTATCTAATAATTGGAGGCTGACAAAATGGTGATGAATTGTAATTGGCCCAAACCTTTGACCTACGACTTACTGAAATCCGTCTAGAATGCCCATTCATACTGAGACAGTATCTCCTACACATGAAGATTTCCTTGTTGCTGGCTTTTGGGCCTTTTATTTTTTCCCTTGTTTTTTGGTTGGGGGAGGACTGGGACTGCGACTCGTCTCCTTTGCATTACAAGGAGGCTGTTCCATGATTTGAACTTATGGCCTTGCAATAGAGTATGGAATACAATTTCACCAGTGATATAACTTTATATGTTCATGTGTTGCTTTCATCAAGGTTCACACGGTGACAGGGATTAATATTTCATGCTATCTTACAAAACAATGTTTATTTTTCTCAATTGTGACTTTCAATAGATTGAGAATTCTGTCAAACAGGAAAAAATATTTCTTTTTAACTTGTCATATTATTGTTGTGAGGAATTGGTTTGCAGTCTTTGCTTCTTTTCTGATGCGAGCTTTAAGTAGTTGGAAATAGTTTGAGGATATTTTTCTACAATGATTTCCTGTAATTAATATTGGAATTGCAGTGATTGTTTTCTATATTGATTTCCATTGTTAACCCATGCATAGATGAGTGGTTCAAGAATGAAGGTTGCTGGAAGATTCAAACCATGTGCTCACATGGGCTGTTTTGATCTTGAAGTTTTTGTGGAAATGAACCAGCGGTCTAGGAAGGCAAGCTACCAATCATTATCCTTTTTTGTAGGGGGGGTTTTATTATAGTTATTTTGTGTCTGAGTAAGCTTAGATTATCTGCAGTGGCAATGCCCCATTTGTCTGAAGAACTACTCATTGGAGAATGTAATAATTGACCCCTATTTCAATTGTGTTACTTCTAAGGTAGTGCTTCCTGATTTTTTTTGTCATCTCATTGTTAATTGGGTGCATTCTTGTATATCATAATATTGTTTACTTTGTTGGTTGTATAGATGCGGCATTGTGGTGAAGATGTCACAGAGATTGAGGTGAAACCTGATGGTTCTTGGCGTGTGAAAAGTAAAACTGAAGCTGAACGTAGGGATATTGGTGAACTTGCACAGTGGCATTATCCTGATGGTTCTCTATGTGTACCTAATGGTGGAGAACTCAAATCAAAATTTGAAGTGGAAAAGCAGATCAAGCAGGAAGGTACTTCAGAAGGTTATAATGGTACTGGTTTGAAACTTGGAATCAGGAAGAACCGCAATGGCATTTGGGAAGTCAGCAAACCTGAGGATGTGAACACCTCCTCTTCTGGCAATATATTGCAAGAGAAGTTTGAAAACCATGAGCATAAAGTAATCCCTATGAGCAGTAGTGCCACTGGTAGTGGTCGGGATGGTGAAGATGCAAGTGTGAATCAGGATGGTGGTGGGAATTTTGATTTTCCAAATAATGAGATAGAACTTGATTCTTTACCTATGAATGTAGATTCAGCAAGTGGATTTGCTGACCGGAACTTTTCTGCACCAGTAGGGGATCCAGAAGTTATTTTTCTTAGTGATTCAGATGATGATAATGACATATTGATGACATCCGGAACTGTTTACAAGAATAATCAAACTGATGATGGTGGGGCTGCCTTTTCAATTCCCCCTCCTGGAATTGCAAATCCCTATCATGAAGATCCTACTGTTGGGAATGGTCTGGGCTTTCTAAATCCCAATGATGATGAATTTGGAATGCCTCTCTGGCCTTTACCTCCTGGAAGTCAAGCTGGCCCGGGATTTCAATTATTTAATCCAGATGTTTCAGATACCTTAGTTGATTTGCAGCATGGTCCAATCAACTGTCCCATTTCAATGAATGGTTATACATTGGCTTCAGAGACTGTCATGGGATCTACTGGTTTAGTTCCGGATTCTTCTGTCGGTAGATCTGACACTGACATAAATGATGGCTTGGTTGATAATCCCTTAGCATTTGGTGGTGAAGATCCCTCTCTTCAAATCTTTCTTCCAACTAGGCCTTCAGATGCATCAGGGCAGTCTGATTTGAGGGATCAAGCTGATGTGGCAAATGGTGTCCGTACAGAAGATTGGATCTCTCTTAGGCTTGGTGATGGTGGTGCCACTGGCAATCACGCTGATTCCATGTCTGCAAATGGACTGAATTCGAGACAGCAGATGCCATCAAGAGAAGGTGCCATGGAGTCTTTAGCTGACACTGGTTGGTTCCCATATTCATAATGCTTTATCGTGAATTGATGTTTTAGACCACATCAGTTGAGGAATTTGTCAGAAAGTCTAATAAATAATTTTACAGGATGTTGTGCCTTTCATCGCATCAGTTATGCTATTTATCCACTTCTGCTAGCGTTTTATTTACCCATTACAATTTTCTGCTCTGATTATTCCTGCTTCTGCAGCTTCTTTGCTTCTTGGTATGAATGATGGTAGATCTGAGAAGGCAAGTCGGCAAAGATCAGATGGTCCTTTCACATTTCCTCGCCAAAAACGTTCTGTGAAGCCGCGGTTGTATCTTTCAATTGATTCGGATTCAGAGTAGAGAAGAGCCTTTTTTTTGCTGAGATTATTGTTGCTTTCTTTTGAATTATTTCGGGGACAAACATTTTCCTGGGATGATTTGCTGTTTAAAAAATATCCGACATTTGGTTTCCCATGACATGGAAGTCTCAGATGAGGCATGAGGCGCAGAGTGGGAAAATTGTCATCAGGAAAAGTGTCTTAAAATTGTGTTGCAGTTGAAGATTATTTTCCACAATTGGTGAGCTGTAGGCCTGATATACCCCTTCTCAATTTTGTGCAGTATAACCTTGGTTTCTGATGTTCTTTGTTCTATCAGGGTTATTGCAAGCAGTTTGTCTCTCATCTCAACAAGGATCTATGTTCAGTGCTGGTAAATTGTACAGTAGATAGTCATTTAAATCTGAAAATTGGATTAATCCATTGGTTTGGTTCAAACCTTTGAATGTAGTGGGGATGGGGAAGCCCCCAGTTAGTAACACAAGTATCCATCTTTTTTTGGGTCTCTGTTTAATGAGGAGAGCTAATAGCTTGTAAATGTCCCTCAGATTCAGTTATTTATAGAAAGAATAAGATATTTTTTAAATGTGCAACTTTGCTAGCTTGTGGGTATATTGCTCAGAGTTGTCTTTCACAACTGGGGCACCAATGTTGAATATCTAATGTTTGTTTAAGAAATCATTGGCATACAGGTGGCGGGGCACTTGCTACTAGGTGTTCGTGTCACCGTGGATCTGATTGCAACGATGACAAACAAAACAGACATTTGACGGGCTTTATATGTGCATCTGTTGCTTGATGGTAAGTGGATCATCCCCCTCTCCCTCTCCCTCTCCCTCTCCCTGTCCAACTTTGGGGATATGATCAGTGTAACAAAACAGTGCTTTGAAAAAATCATGGATGAATTATTGAACAGAATTTTTGGAGAGAAGCTGTGGTATTCTGATTCTTGTTACATTTTTGATATTGCACATGATTTAGGTGAATTATCTCTAGTTTTGTATGGTCATTATCCTCGTGTGCATGGCCGGCTTTGAAGTCTTGAGTTCCTGAGTTGGCAGTAGTTTGGTTGAAGGATTAAAGACCCAAAAAAAAAAGAAGGTAAACGATTGATCTGTCAGTAAGGGGAGTAAGAAGGCCACATGAATCGATCTTCTTTATTCAATCTAGATCTCCCTTGCAATTGATCTGTGCGATATTTTTAGTATGATAACGGGATTCTCTAACAGTCGTTCTCTCAATGTTTTATCCTGTCGTAACTCTTTAAACTTTTGCAAGGCTCTCAAACGGTCCAACTGTTGGAAACTTTCGTTGTCTATAATTGCAAAAAGTACAATTTGCAATTATAGTTGATCATTTTTTTTTTTTCTCAATTATTCATTAAAGATGTATGCTATCCGTATTATCATTTGATTGGTTTTTCTACACTTACACTTTTAAGCACTTCCTGAAAATTGGAAATTAGTTGAGGAGGTGAGAAGTTCTTTACTGGAGTAAATTTCTAGAAATAATGAGAGAAAATAAGTAACGGAGGGTAAATAATAGCTGAAAATGACTGAGGGAATAGATGGATTCAAGCAGTTCTTAATTTGAATCCATGAATTTGTTTGACCAAAATGAAATCAGCTATGAAGTTGAGACCAAGACATTGTATTTGTTTAGTAAAGAAAATAATGAAGTGTTCATTGTTCAATTTGGATTTCACACTTCGAAAGGGGATACTGACAGTTTTCAATTTGTTTGTCAAATTAATTCTGTCAAAACATTGTTACAAACAGATTGTTGAGGTTGCAGAGCCTCCTGCCTAGGAGATCCTTGTACATCTCACAAAGTCACACTACGCTTCGTATATTCAATACGTGGGATCCATCTAGTATTGGGCTGGGCGAACACGAAAGTACATAAATTCCACACTAAAAAATTTCATGCTTTCATTGTGAAATCCAAGTCCGATGTGAATGATAATGGTGCAATAAAAAATTTCATAATTTTATAAATAAAAATTGAGTGTTAGCTATTAATAAATTTTAGGAACTAAGAATAATTATTTCGAAATAATAAAAACTAAAATATTATAGTAATTTATCCAATTAGAGAATATATATTAAAAGTAACATAGGAATCCCATCAGCATGAACCATTGTACAAATTCTCCATTCATGTTTGGATTAGTATTCAAAATTAGATCCTGAATTTTATGAAATAGGGAAAGCAATGTAGAATTTTTGGAACTGAATACCAGATTAAACTTTTACAGCCATTTAACAAATGTTCTTTAGCTGTTCATTCTTACTCTCAAAAGAACAATAAAATTCCAACGGTGGAATAAGTAACAGCCTATTTTCTATCAGCACAAATAAAAAAATTACATTTGGAATTGGAACCTAATGTTTTTGTGTTTCCTAGAAGTAGCAACTTCATGGGGGAGAAAAAAACAAAAAGGTCAAATACAATCAGCTCAATTTCTTCTATAGGACAGTAATGGAGTCAAACAATTATCTCCTCGCAAATCCCCGCAACAATAATTGCCAAATTAGCTGGTAATCTTTTAGTATGGCACATTGCACTTATTGCGTCTCTGTCAACTCTGCATTAGTGGTAACTGACTATGAATGTCTGAAACTCTCGCAGCCCGGGCAGTTATGCAAGCTCTCATGAATATAAATGTCACAGTCAAGGCAGAAGTACTGCTTGCATTTTGGGCAAGCAACACAAAGTCCAGGTTTGTTGCCTATGAGAAAACCAACCAGAAGTCAGCTAAAAAAAAAAGACAAGCTTGCTGATGGAGGGAGACAAACACAATCTCAACCCAACTTAAGTCCTATACTAATGGAGGCTGCATGAGTAACATGACAAAACTCAGTTCACATGTAGTGTTGTCCTCCTTGTACAGGTTTACAAATGATAGAAGGACATCAAATTGTCTAGATTACTTGTATCTATCTCATTATTTTAACCATAAATTTCAGATATAAAGGTGTGCAGTTGCAATTTCCACAACTATTTTTCTCATGCTTTTACTTCAACAGCAATAGCAACATGAAATACAATTCATCTGCATCTGGATAATGTATGCACATGCATACAAACCAGTATCTAACTTACCAGGATTCAGGAGGCTCTGTTGACAGCCAAAACAAGTTTTTGGTACTCGGTGATGTTCAGTTTGGCGTGGAGACACCTCATCAAATGGTGCAATGGGGAACAAATGATGATATGACCTTGCCAAATGGGGTGAAGAAACAAGCGTCAATCCACAAATTCGGCATTCTGTAGGAAGATCACATACACGTGCCTTGCATCTAGGACAAATATATCCCTCTCCAACTTTAGCTTCTTTATGACAAGAACATATTGAGATAGAACCCTCTGCTACCCTTTGTGGGAAACCCATCTTGATCAAGTTAGCAATTGCAAATTCTGCTATTGCTGGAGGTGGTGGTGCATGCTCAAGTATTAACTCTTTAAAGTGGACCTGAATGAGAGAGACATCAATTATAATGTTCCTTCACACTCTGACAAGTAAGAAGTTGTATCAAAGACAACGAAATATGAGTGTAGGAAGGAAAGTAAAAAACAGCTAAAAAGTTAATACCTAGAATTATAGGAGGAACTTGTACACATAGTATTATGCATTAACAAGATAATGGCTTTCACCTTAAATTCCAAAGAAAATGTAACAGTTAATTAAATTCCACAAGGTTGAAAAATCACTAAAAACTCACCTCATCCATTGCAACAGAGTATGATCCACCAGTTTCATGACAGAGATGCTTGCATATAAACATTTCTGCAGAAAGGCCAATAACTGAGCACCTAATTTTAGATTTCTTGCATTTCTTGATGCTGTCCATTATATCTCCAGGATCACAGGTACTGAGAGCCGAATACAAGATGAGAACTTCACGATGACCATATGATGGAATTTGATCAAGATATACACGAACAAAATCTAGGGCATTCTGTAGTGAGGAATCACCTGAGCATTCCAACTTGCCCATCAAAGCCTTAATATGAGACTCTGGACTCCCACCAAGCTCTGTTAAAGAATGGGCAACCCCATCTTTTATAGTCACCAAACCAATCTGACTAAGTGGATTTTGGTCAAAAAACTCCCTAACAAAAGCCTCAACATGTTTTGCAATCACAACCATTCGACTTGGTTTAAAATCCATCTCCCCTGCTGCCTACATACATTGAAGGAAACAAATAAAAAAATGAAGAAACAGTGCATATAAAGTCCACATCTCCAAATTTATTGCTTTCAATAAAAACATCAAATGGCTCTTAAATTCAAAAGGGTAACGAAGCATACATTGACATAAACAAATACAAAAATAAAGAAACAGTGCATATAAAGCCTACATCTCCAAGTTTATTACTTTCAATAACAATTGAAACTAATAACTATCAAATTTGAATGTTTACTGACAATAATCACTCGAAATTTC
This sequence comes from Vernicia montana, assembly GCA_949750685.1. Classification (NCBI taxonomy): domain Eukaryota; kingdom Viridiplantae; phylum Streptophyta; class Magnoliopsida; order Malpighiales; family Euphorbiaceae; genus Vernicia; species Vernicia montana. The sequence goes on along the minus strand of CATKHJ010587620.1, from coordinate 2,172 downwards.
ATCAAATGTCTCTTAAATTCAAAAGGATTGATATAAAGGTTAAAGAAAAATACATTGATAGAAACAAATACAAATACAAAAAAAAAGGGGGGGATAAACAGTGCAATATAAAGTCTACATCTCAAAATATATTTTGCTTTAAATACCAATTGAGGCTATTAACCATCAAATTTGAATCTTTACCGAACAAATGGCTCTTAAATTCAAAAGGGTATCAGTAAAAATTAAAGAAACAAATAAACATACCCTAGAGAGATCGACAACAATATAAAGAAAGCGAATGAGGCCTTTCTGAATACGAGAGGTGGCGGCGGTGGCAGAAAGGGAACGAAGGCGGCGGCGATACTGAGCATGGTAAATGGCTTTATTGTCTATAGGACGAAGAAGTCCAGACTCATCCTCTTGCAGAGCCTCCCATGATCGCTCATCAGTGTAAGTTCTTTCCCACGCATCAAGATCACCATCTAAATCATCTTCTTCTTCTTCATCTTCTTCACCAGTTTCTCCATTCAATCGTCTCTTTTCACCAGTGCTCATACTTGGCTGTACTATTTTTGAATGTTAACTGAACATTTATATAACCCTAGAAATTGATTCGATTTCTCACAGTGCGATGGAGCTTAGGAGTGAATAGTGGAGTGGTGAAAATGGAAAGAAAATCAAAAGAGGGATTCGATTTCTCTGTTTGTTTATAGCTCGCGTTTGTAAAGTTTTGAAAAATTAGTCTAACAAAACTGTTTTCCTTATTAATGAATAATTAAGCCATGTCTAAGCAAAAAGCCTTCGTCTTAATTAAAAAAATATATATAAATATAAATATAAATTTATTAATCTATCCATCCTCAATATCACTCGAAAAAATAATTATTATAATATTAATTAAATTATAAACAACTCCTTTTGAAATAAATAAATTTTATTTCAAATTTCACATTTTAAAAAAGTTATGTTTTAAATATTAAAAAAAATATTCATTTTAATTCTCTGAATTTAATTTTATATAATTAAATATAATTAAATTAAATTCTATTAAAATATGTAAAATCTATATCTATATATATATAAATCCTGAGATATATATATATTTTTTTACATAGGTACTTATTTTTTACACCTATGATTTTTTTTTTATATTTATATTTTTGACATATGGACATGAAGCGGACATGTAATTTTATAGTTTTTATAATCATTATTTTTTATTTGAATTATTATATTAATACATTAACAAATATGTTACTTTTCAAATTAAATATGAATTTTATTTCTAAGTGTGCGTCTGGATCGGGGTTAAAAATGTAGAGTGTAACAATTACAAGTGTAACTATTAAGGGAGTAATAGTTACAGGTGTAACAGTTAAATTGTTAATCTTGTCTGGCAACTCAAGGGTAATGGATAAGCTATTAACATCGTTAACTGAGTTTTGTATAAAATATTAATTTTTTTAATGAAAAAACTTAATTTAAAAAAAAAAGACATTTTCACAATTTTTTACTAACTAAAACAAATTATATATATTTTTTAAGAAAAAACTTATCATATTTTAATGAATAAAGTAATACTATAAAAAAAATAAAAATAAATCTGCACTCAATCATTATCTAAAACTAAACAAAATTAAAAAAAAAATTCAGTTAAACAATTCTATAAATGAAATCCAAAATAAAAAAAAATCCATAAAAAAGAAAAAAAATTCCTTTTCCTTTTATAATAGACAGTCGAGCCTTTTTTTTGCGCGTTTATTTTTATTACACGTCTTTACCCTAACCTCTCCTAGGTTAATAAATTAAAGTTTAATTGGGAGCAATTGTTAAGGAGGTTAAACATTAACCTTGATATCTAAAAGCTTACCAAATAAGGTTAAAGAGAGTTAAAGTATTACAGGAGTAGCACTTAATCCCTTTTAACCTCAATCCAAACGCACCCTTAAAGGTATTAATCTTAATGTTATCTTTTCATAATTTCTCATATATATATATATATATATATATATATATATCATCCTTTCATAAAAATGTCACTATCCCACGTTTTAGAATGAGAAAATACTTTCCTATACATACTCAAGAATTCAGCTCTTTTAGGAATGTAATATTTCCAAATCACTTTCATGTGTGATCCCAACAAACAATCAAATTTAAGGCCAACTTCAAATCTACTTTATTTAGGAG
>CATKHJ010587611.1:0-74457 GCA_949750685.1 Vernicia montana | reverse complement strand
TAAATATTAAATAGTTGTAGATACCAAAAATCTACTAAACATATATCAATTTATGGTATATGTATACCAGTTACTGTTACTTTATATTTTTAATTTTTTTTTATATTTCTAATATGTATAAATATTAAGTAGTTGAAAATATCAAATATATACATAACGTATACCATATTTTCATAAACATATACCATTTATTGTTGTTTTTTTTTTTTTTTTAAGTGTGTTAATGCACTTTTTGACATTATTATCAATTTATCAAAATATTTGTAAATAGCAAAAATATTAACTACATCAATCAATTAAAATGTATAAAAATGAACAATTTTTTTTCTTCTTATTATTAATTTTTTTACCATTGTTAGTTTCTATTATTTTTCTGTATTTTTTTTAAATTAGTTTTCATTTATTAAAATATATATGATTATTAAGTGCTTATTTCATAAAATAAAAAAAATAATTAATTTTATAATAATATTAAGAAGAAATTTAGAATTGTTGAGATTTTTAAAAAATAATAATATTATTAGGTTGTCATTTCAAGAAAACTCATTCTAAGAAAACTCACTATCACATATATGATATAAAAGTCAATAGGAGTATTTTTATAATAAAAAGTAGCTGAATAGATATTTTTTTAAGTTTTTATTTTTGAGAGTATTTTTATAATATTTTCTTTTTTTTTTTATGTATTTGTGTAAAAAACCCAATAATCTTTGCATAAAATATGATTTCATTACCTCTGTTTAATTAATAAAATATTAATGTTTTAATATAACTAATTTTAGGATTAATTTTTTTAGTATTGCCAGAAAGCGCTTCAAATCCAAAAGGATTGATTAAAAAAAAACATATATATTAATTTTATTAGTTAAAATAGATTCAAATTATAAATGAGTCTTTGATGATTGGATCAAAATAGCCTAATAGCAATGATATTGATGTGAGCGAGGATATTGATCATTATTAAATTATATAAATCATAAAAAATTATTTAATTTTTAATATTTGATTTATAAAATGATTTTGAAAAATTTATAAAGGATTAAAGTTTAAGTTAATTAATAAAATAATTAAAAAATATATAAATATTTATTTATAAATTAAATATTAAATATATTATATTAAATATTCAAATTATATATGCAAATTCTCTCAATTTATGGCCTTCCATACCATCAACAAAATAAATTTAGTATAATATGTAAAAGTTGACTCGTGATACTTTTTTATTGCTATATATATATATATATATATATATATATATATATATATATATATATATATATGGTAAATTTGACGATTAAAATAATATTTTAAAATATATTAGTTAGAATTTAAAATTGCAATTGAAAATATCAAAAATTGAAATTTATAATTATTAACATTTGATGTTCTAATGACTAGTCAGTGATACTTGGCCGGAATGACTAGGTTCGAGAATTCCGTACAAAATAAAAATTATTTAGATTTATTTTCTATTTATTATAAGTTGTAAAATTGGTTTATTAACCACATTTATAATTGATATCTAACTTAAATATAATATTTCTTAGGGAAAAAAAAACAAAAAAACAAAACAAAATAAAACAAAGGATCCTAGTGTAAGGGTTGGGCAAAATTCTTAGTTTTGTATATTTTTGGGAATTAAAGATGTAATTTTCCTTTTATTTTATTTATAATTTTAACTACTTTCATTTTTGATATTTGTAACTGTTCTCCTCGCACAATCTAGTTTTCTCCTTTAACATATATAGAAGGAGTGACTAGTGAGCCAGGATACGGGTCAAGACTGTAGACACTGTTAATGTTTTCTTGCAATTATAGGTTACCCCTGCCTACAACTTGAGTGTACTATGACTGTTATTATATAATGAATATTTCATATGAATACAAGAGCTATGACTTACATTTTGATTACATTATTCCTTTGATGCTTGATATGTGTGACATATTGCTATGATGCTTTATTATATATTGTGAAGCTATCTTATGCCTACAAGCTATTTAGATTGCTCATTAACCCTTATGATTTCCTTGTGAACAAATATTTTTGAGTTGCTCGATTGGTTTGTGAGAGATTAACCAGCGTCGCACGTAATAGCGGATTTATAATTTAGGTAGAAATTGTGCTGAATTTTAGTAATTTTAGACTTTATATAAAAGGATGGACTGAGTTTCAATAATTTTAAACTTCATATAAAAAAAATATTTCATAAAAAAAATAATTTTTTCATAATACACAAAAAAATAATAATAAAAATAAAAAAAAATTTGAGAGCTGATCTGGACTCAGCCCCTTGGGTCCGTCCTTGGCTGCATGGTCTCAACAGTAATACGAGAGACTGGGCATGTGACAAAGGTATTGCGAAAGACTGGGCTCGTGGCACCTAGCTAATGGCTAACAACTCTCACCCAATCAAATAGGTCCCAAACGTCTCAAAAGTCGTGGGCTCAATGTGCTTGACAAGCCCATTCTTGACATCTCCTATACCTATCCATTGTACAACGTTGCAGTGTTGGCCCAATCAAGCTAATTTTCTCCCTTTTAGTTATAGGCTCAATTAAAAGACAAGGCCAACTCATTAAAATAATACTATAATCATACTTTTCCCAACAATTTTATTTGACCGGTTTCATTTGTCTACAGTAACTAGAGATGTAAAAACGTATTGATAAATCGCATTCGTGTTAAATTGTCCTACTCAGGTGATATGATTAGAATCAACACAAATACGATTTATTTATTAATCGTGTCATACTAATACGACACAAAAATTAAATGAGTTACACGAACACGATACGTGTAACCTGTTTATTTAATTGAGTCATATATGGATTATGAACTCGACACAATCCATTTAACATGTATGACATTTATAACATAAAAAATGTAATATATTTGTTACATAAATTAACTGTAATATTATCCATAAATTAAATCATAATTAAAATTATAAATTTATTAAAAATTTCATATTTTATATGTTGTTTAAACATTCAAGCAGCACCATTAAATAAATTTAAATAAGATTTTATTTATTTTTTATTTTTTATCATTTTTTATTCATTTTGTTTCTATTCTAATGCAATATAAATAATTATTTTAATCATTAATTTTACTAAAAAAATATGCGAGTTATAAATGGGTTGAGTTTGATTGACACGATCCAATAGTCATGATACATAAAATTAAACAGATTAGTGGGTCAATATGTTACACAACTATTTTAAACAGTGTCATAATGGATTAATTCGTTTACCAATATGAATATGCTAAATTTCAATCATAATACGAAAAATTTTCGTATTTGATGAATTAAGTTAGTAATGTCATGAACTTTTTTTTCACTCTAGTCTATACCCTAAATAAATACAAAGTCCACTCTTGGCCAATCAATGGCTGCCTCCCAATTTCAATGCGAGTCTGGTTGGCCCAGACAAGCTAACCTAATGACAAATACCAAACCAAACCATGTCTTTTTTTTTTTGGCCAAAGCCAAACCAAACCATGTTGATCAAGACCAGATGAAACATATCATCAGTAACTTAAGCAGCATAAAATATAGGGGAAAAAAATCTGTTTTTTTTTTTTAATTTTTTTAAGTTGAATACTTTTTTAGGGTAAACATAAAATTGATGAGAAAATTTTTAATGAATTTAAAGATATTAAAAATTATTTTATTTTTTCACAGAAGAAATTATTGAAGTTTAAGGAAAAAAAAAATTCATTTATGTGAATTTAATGAAATACTCATTTAAGTTTATTTATTAAATAGTTCATTTTTTTTTAAAGTACAATTTTTCAATGATTTGCAAATTATCGTTAATGAATTTTTCATAGATTTTATTTCTATTATAATAAAGTTCTTAATATAAAAAGGATATATAATAATAATAATACCTCAAGCACAAAATAGAAAAAATAAAATTAAAATTTGATAGACAAAATGTTATACATTTTTTTAGCTATGAAACATTATAATTTTAGTAAAAACTCAAAAAAGGAGTTTTTATTTCTTTTAATTGATGACTTAATTAATCTAGTTTTAAGACCATACCATTTTAAAATGGGTGTAAATATTCAATTTGCTGCTAATGGTAAATCTCATTCCAATGCTAATAAAATGGTTTTTAAACACATTTTAGAGCTCTTAAACTTTACATTATTTATTTATTAAACCTATAAAATTTTATTTATCTATATTGAACCCTCAAACTTTTATTTCTTTTACATTGAGAACTTTTTGCATAGTACAAAATTAATTAGAAATTATGTAATGACAATGTATAAGTTATTAAAATGTTACATTAATTTTAAAAAATTATTTGTTTAATACATAAAACTTAAAAATTTTAGGGATGCATAAGTGAATTTTTTTTTTTGATAACGAAACTTTAGTATAAATTTTTTAAATATTTTTAAATTAGTGTTACAAAATTTCTCATCAATTTTACTTTTACCATTAAAAAAATTTTCAATGTGAAAAAGAAAACAAAAATTCGATAATTTAATGTGGACAAATAAAATTTTAACCATATGTTTGGGAATTTTTTTAGAGAGGAAAAATAAATTTTATGTTCCTCCCTCTTGTTTGGATGAGTGGCAAATAAATAAAGAAAAATAAATTTTATTTTTCACCCTCTTTTTTTACTCTTTATTTTTATTTTCTTCCAAAATAGAGAAAAATATAGGGTGAAAAATAAAATTTATTTTCCTTGTTATAAATAAATATTATATGTGGATATTACTTAAATATTATTGAGTATATATTTTAGAGAGATTATAGTATAAAGTTATTTCAGTAATATTATATATATCAAAACCCTAACTATTCTTTCATATAAGAGAAACTATGGTTAATCTAATAATAATAATTTGTAACCCATTTTCCTTCTACATATTTTCTTTTATCTATTTTTTCTTTATTACTTTTTATTTTTTCTTATTATCTTTGATTTGCTGTGTTAATAAGCCAATTTATAATATATTATCAACACGATTTCAGTCTACTATTTTTTTGAACTATTTTTGAAGATTTATCTTCAAATCGGCAATACCATGTCTATTGCTGGAACGAATACTATAATCTTCGTCATACTCTTAAAATCAGCCATAATCTCTTGATATTATATGCATATTTTGAGTTCATACATTAATAATTATTCTCTTATTATTATATGCATATTTCGATTATTCTCTCTTGATATATGTGCTAATAAGCTATGTTTTACTCATTAACTAGTATAAATATTATTATAGTATAAATGCAATATTATGTCCCATGTTTTTTACCATGTCCTAACTTAACCATTTATTACGTACCTTCATGCTATTTAATTTTAATTAAATAAATATAATTTTTGAAAATTTTATATTCTAAATTTCTGCATAATTAAATAAATTAATACAGTTCTTAAATAATTAATATTATCTATCGTTATTGAAGAACTAATTAAATAAATCAATAAAATATAAATTATTGAAAAATTGATACCATAAGTTCCTGAAAAACTAAGTATCGTGAATTTCTGAAAAACTAGTATCCTAATTCAATAAAAAACTGATATCCTATGTTTCTGAATAACTAAATAAATTATCTATAAATTTTTGGAAAATGATTTAATTATGATATTATTATCTTTAAAATATAATTCAGTCATTTTTAAAATCACTTCACAACTGAAATTGTATGGTGATTATGCTTCATTTTCTGAAGTGAATGTAATAACATATAATAATATTGGGCATATACAAAATTTTAAATCAGTTTCAGAATACAATTCAAACATATTTAGAATCATTTTACAGTTAAAATTGTGTGGTGATAAAGTTATAAAACATAATATGTTATAGAAGATATATACTATTTTTATACTTTTAACATGCTCCTGCAGCAGCAATATAGAGTGAGAAAATTTATAAAATATTTTGAACTTATTGCTTGTCTTATAGTGGTTAAAAAGAACAATAAATTATTAATGAAAAATTATTAAACTAGGCCCACTGATATAACAGCGATCACTAAAGTGAATGTTGTAAATAACCATATGAATAATTAATGTAGATGAAACATCTTGTTAGTTGTACCAAAAGTCAAAACTCAAGAATGAAATACTTTTGGTAGATCATGAGAACTCTATAAGATAAATAATTCACATAGATGACACAACTTAGTTCAATATATAGACTATCTGAATGAGTAATTGGCTAAGATTTTATATTTTTATTATTATTTTAATTACTTTATTGGATTACATCGATAAGTTGTTTATCTATATTATTTTGTATTATAATATATGACTAATTTCATTATTGTTTTATTCTCAATATACATGAAAAACATGTTGCGTTGAATTTACAGTTCAAGCGTTGAACTTGTAGTTCAATAATAAAATCTTAAAGGTTTGATATGATATGTCATTATGCATATTATATATATTATCAATTTACAACTTGTACATGAATATGAGCCTAATATTTCTCATATACGAGTTTTTTATTGTGCCCTGTATGTACTAATAATATCATCTCAATATGCGAAAATGAGTCCACATAAAAGACTTGAATTTTATTTTAATGAGGCATATTTTTCGACATTAGGGGGAGAGAAAAGTACCTATAAGTGCTAAAGAATGTCGAGAAATTTCTTGGAAGGAATATCATTTAAACAATTTTGACCCACGTACAAGTTAAAATAAACTAGAAGTTCATAAAATAATACAATTGCAATAGATTGCAACTCAACTGTCATATGCATTTATAGATACTAAGAGAATGACAAAGTCTCGTATTCTAGCTGTTAATACCCTAGCAAGGATTGTGGTTCCTACTGAAAATATAAAACATGTTAGAAGTGTGGACAGTAAATTGAAACTAAATATAAAAATCTGCGAAAAAAAAATAATTTCACTAAGAAAATCTCTTGAATAGAAAGATCTTAGTCAAAGAGTTATAGCCAATTACAAGACATAGACTGAAATAACAAAACAATTATATCCTTCATAGATGGCTCCTGTAGTTGATGATCAAATGAATGAAAATTACGAGATCTCGATTAATTTTCTTAATACATAAGAAACTTTATATATAAATTCATTTATCGTTGACGATGAATTTGTATTAACAGTAGCTCTTGCTGTCTCAATAAACAATCTGGATCTAGAACTTATGAATATAACTGAATGTCAGCATAAATATGACTGGCCATCATGGAAAGAGGCAAATTTAGACCGAGCTAGACTCGCTCTTTAAACGCATGATATTCGGATTTGTTATGTTGACTCTTCAAAATGTGAACTTAGTTGGGTATAAATAGGGGTGTTTGTCCGAAAGCGTAATGAGAATGATGAAGTGATAAGATATAAAGCGATGCTAATTGCTAGGCTTTTTCGCTTAGACCTGGTATTAATTATGAGAAAACTTATTATCATGTTATGAATATGATCACATTTCGTTACTTGAATAATATAGCAGTTAAATAAATGCTTGATATACGTCTTATGAAAATGATATTTATGTAAAAGTCCCATAAGGACTAAACATACCAGAGATGAATACACACCAAACACACGACATGTATTCCATCAAATTACAAACATTCATGTATGGATTAAAACAATTTTGACATATGTGGTATAAAAGTTTAATTTAATCATTATTTAAAGAATGATATATAAATGATATACTATGATCATATTTATTCATAAAAGACCACATAGTGATTCTATTATTATTGCAGTATATGTTGATGATCTAAATGGAACTCCTAACAAACTCTTGAAAAATGAGTTCGAGATGAATTTAGAAACAAAATTTTGTATCTGCCTGCAGATCGATTATTTATCTCCAAATGAGTCATAATACACTATTCTACTTATGTGAAAAAAGTACTTAAGTAATTCTGCATTGATAAATTATTTTCCTTAAATACACTAATAGTATCTGCTCACTAAAAATAAAGAAAGACCCTTTTTAGACTTAAAGAAAATAACGAAAAGCTATTTGGTCATGAAGTACCATATTTAAGTAGTATAAGAGCACTCATATATTTTGCAAAGTGTATCAGGCTGATATTGCATTTGTAAGAAAAATTTCTAATTATGTATAGCTCTACACTTACCAAAAAACACGAGAGTGGTGTAAAAGATTTATTATGTTATCTTTGAGACACTATTGGTTTTGTTATATTTTTATATAATTTATATTTAATATTGATTTACATGCGGATGTTGGTTATTTGTCTGATTCATATAAGAATAGATATCAGATTAAGTATGTATTTATTTATGATGATACTGCAATTTATAAAAATTTTTATGATCATGAAGTATCTCAATAAATATGCTCCAATTATATTGTTTGAGAATAATGCAATATATATTGCACAATCTAAAAGTTGATATATCAAGAGTGATCAAATTAAATATATTTCACCCAAATTATTTAATATGCATAAGCTCCAGAAAAGTGATAAAATAGATATCCACCAAATTCATTCGAGTGATAATATAGCAGACTTATTTATTCAGTCCTCATATAATGTCATATTTGAATGACTTGTTTTATTGATTGATATGTGCCGTCTTAAAATGTTGTCCTTATCAAGGGGGAGTGAATCAGTATAAGATTGTACTATTTTTCCTTAGTCAAGTTTTTATCTTACGGGATTTTCTTAACCAAACATTTTAATAAGATAATCTGTGCAATGACAAAATAACGTATAAATTGTACTATTTTCCTTAGCTATATTTTTTTTCCATTGGGTTTTTCTATCAAAATTTTTAACGAAACATATTCATGGCGCAAATAATATCTAATGAGACTGTTATAAATAAATTATTATATGTAAATATTTCTTAAATATTTTTGAGTATATATTTTAGAGAAATTATAGTATATGGCTATTTCAATAATATTGTATACACCAAAATCTAACTATTACTCTATATAAAGGAAGTTATAGTTAATCTAATAATAAGAGTTTGGAATTCTTTTTTCTTTACATATTTTATTCTATCTCTTTTACTTTATTACTTTATATTTTTTTTATTGTCTTTCATCTATCGTGCTAATAAAACGATTTACAATATTTATTTCTTTTCTTATTTTTCTCCCTTTTCAAACATAAGGAATTTATTTTATTCTTTTATTTTTCTTCTTCGTTTATTTTTATTCTTTCTAAGCATAGGGTAAGAATTCAATAAACAAAATTGATACATAAAGAGACTTGAGAATGGGAGAATCGGTTTATCTTTTTTCTAATATATATGTGTGTGTGTGTGTGTGTGTGTGTGTGGGTGGGGAAGGACATGCATGATGCATGTACAAGTAAATATCTCATCTGATGAATCCTCTCCAAATCCCAGTCTCTGTGCAAATATAAATGGATGATGATAAAATGACAACATCTAGCTATCTTTTCTGAGTGACATCACCATTTAATTGTTGCTTTAACGAAAAATAGTACTAACTTATATAATATAACTCTACATTAATTAGCTTTTCTGAATTGTCACAAACAAGCTTTGTTGACTTTAAAGAGGACTTACCTTAACACACAAATTTAAAGAAAAAAACACTTTCATTTCTCATCATTTTGTGAGAAAGAAAACAGAAATTAAAAATAATGGGTAGCATTGGAGAAGAAGAACCCATTGATCAAATGGTTAGAGACTACTATGAATCAGAATCATCAACTACACCACCTGTTTTATCTTCAAAACCTCCCCATCAATCCATTTTGGAGGTTTCTTTAATTTTCTCTAAATTTGTTTTTCTCTATTCATGAATCTTGATAATCATTTCATTTCTTTCTTGGCTTTCTTGGTCTGTGATTCTTGTTTTTTCTTCATATGGGATGTTCTTGATAATCATTTATTGGTTTTAATTCATTCTTGGTTATGATGATTCTTGTTAATTTTCTTTAGGATATTCTCTTGGAGTCCACTGATTTTGAGACTCAAGTTCTTGAAAAAGTTTTGATGTATATCAGAAATATGGGAGAACCCAATAGTCTGAAGAAATGGGTGGTTTTGAGGTTACTAATGGATGGTTATAAAGCTTCTCTTTGCAAAACTTCTTGGGTTAATCTTTCCACTTTTGGTAGCTCTAAAGGTACTTTCTTTTTCTCTCTTCTCTTTCTTGATAATTGAATCTTTAATTGATTCTTGAAATTTAGTTTCTTTCCTTATAATATCTTTTTAGTTTTTGGGTCTTAGTTTTTCAATTTGTAGGTGATTATGAGTATATAGAGGTGATGAAGATGGTGAAAGGTGATAAGGTAACAAGGGTGATAGTGGATATGGATTTTAGATCTCAATTTGAGTTGGCAAGACCTACACAAACCTACAAAAACCTTATCAACAGTATTGTTCCGTCAATCTTTGTTGCAAATGAAGACAAGTTTAAAAGGACAATCTCTCTTTTATGTTCAGCTGCAAAAGAGTCATTTAAAGAGAAAGGTCTTCATTTTCCTCCTTGGAGAAAAACTAAGTACATGCAATTAAAATGGTTTTCCAAGAATTGCAAGAAAGTTGCTGTCTTGTCCACTGCAGAAATGGGTGGAGAAGAAAATGCAGAGAAAGGTACTATTACTACTACTTCTTGTTGTCCTTCCATTTTTTTTGGTTGAGGGCACCTGCATTTATGAAGCCTTTATAGAGAGAGAGAGAGAGAGAGAGGGGTTTTGGTTAGTACAAGCCAATTTTGTTCAGTAGGTGTGGTTTTGATTTCTATTTTCAGAACTCAATTTTGTTGAGGTAGACCTAATAAGTTTTTTTGCATATGCATGTAATGCATTTTATCCATATTTACGCACTATATATATATATGTATGGCAATCCTTATTTTGTTTAATTTTCTTTGCCCAATTTTGTGAATTTTGGATAAATTTGTGATAATTAAGAACGTCTTAATCATTATCCTTTTCCCTTTCTTTTGATTCTATTATGAGAACTTAATTTTGGGTCAATTTTGTTGATTTAGACCTATTTTTTTTTTAAACGTAATGTATGTATCTCGATTATTAATCCATCTACTCACCATGACAATTTTTGTGTAATTTGGATTAATTTTGTGCGCTAATTATGAATATATTAATCATCAATTTTCTTTTTTATATATAATTATATATACATATAAATGGTTTTTTTATTCTCCCTTTGTACTCCCCTTGTATATCTTTAATTTAAGCCCTTTATTATTATTATTATCCAAAAGTAATTAATTTAGTAAGATAATCATAATCTTAAAAGTAAGATGAATAATATAATATAATTATCCTATTAAAAAGGTAAGATATCATAATTAAACTGTTTGTGATGACTAAATCAAATTATTAAAGTATTAATAGAGAGAATAGGACAAAAAAAAATTATGGAAGTAGAAAGAAACTACACCTAGTACGTATTAATTATGCATTTTAATTAGTAAAGTTAATCAAGAGATAAGGATGCCAACAAGGTAATTACATGGATAATTAATTTTATCATTTGGGAATTAATTTTATCAGTTGATTAAATTAAATACAGTACTACAATAGTACTACTGGAGTAAAAATCCAATGCTTTGTTTGCTTTACGCTATTGTCCAATAAAATTGATTAATAAAGAAAATAATAATAAATCTATATATGAAGGAGACATTCGAGAGAGAGATAATTTGACTTGGATTCCAAGTAAGAAATGTACGCCAAGGCAAATTGTTTTTTGTTTTTGCAAGGTACAAACTTAATTATTATCCATTAAAAAAAAAAACTTAGATTATTATTATTTTTTTAATTTCCACATTCTTAAGTTATATATATATATATATTTGAAAAATTCATAAGTTATGTATTGTAATAGAAAATATATATATATATATATTATTATATAGCATGCACATAAATATTTATGGTCAGCCAAGAAGATTTAATAAAAAGAAAAATCTCAAATTAGAGTTCTCCAAGTCATATTTGTCCTTAATTATCTATTAACATTCTATATATTTAATTTAAGATCAATTTTAGTTTAAATAATGACTTTAGAATTTGCACACTGTCTAAAATAAAAGGAGAAAAAGCAGATGATTATTAAAAAAAAAAAAAGAGTTATAAAGAAGTTTATTTTTTTTATTTATAATTTATTTATTACGATTCATATTATAAATGAGGAATTAATTTTAAAGTAGATTTGTTTTTAACCTGATGAGAGAATCGAAAATTAAGTGAATATCAGTTTATTATTAAATTAAAAAAAAATACAAATTAATATTTTACAAGCTTGTCAGTAATTTAATGAATAAATGTTTATTTTATGATGTAATTTATTTAGAATATTAAGACTCGAAATTTCTATATCTCATCAATGTTAAAATCCAATCGAAAATTAAATTGATTTTTTTGTCGGTTTGTGGTATGATTAGTTCGATTTAATTTTTGCCATTTTTTTTTTAATTTTATTAAATTCAAAACGGCGTCGTTTTGTAAATTTTGATCCGACCAGTTCACCGATTTTTTCGATTTTTTTTTTTGTTTGGATCGATTTTTTCCGGTTCAATGATTTTTTAATTTTTTATAATTTAAAAATCAAACCAATAACCGATTTCTAATTTAACCTGTTCAATCAATCAGTTCAATTCGATTTTAACTCATATCCTTTATATAATTGAAAAATAAAATAAATGACTTTAAGATTTATTAATTAATAGTCTAAAACCATTCTTTTTGAGAATTGACCCGTATATGGAATGAAAGACTAAATCACGTGTCACCAAAAACTTGGTTCAGTTGGCATTACTGGATAGGATTAGGTTTAGATATTTATCATAGAGAGTTCGATTTATATATATATATATATATATATATATATTAGGTGACGCAAGTTTAAGAGTGTAAAAGAGTCAAATCGTTTATGAGCGCTCAATGTTTGACTTGATAAAAATTCATTTGTGTTCAGTTCATTTTATAAATGAGTTGAGATTGAGTTTTACTTTAAAACTCAATGAATAAACGAGTTAAATTTAAGCAAAATTAAATTCGGTTCGATTAAACTCGTGAACAACTTGATTATAAGCTCGTGAATAAGCTAGCGAACAACTCGATTAACAGACTCGTAAACAACTTTATTATTATTATTATTATTATTAACTTAATAATTTTGACACTTCAAAAAATATATTTTAATACTCCTATAAACTTTTTAGTAATTTAATTTGACTAAAATATATATTCTCCTAATTAACAAAATCTAATATTTTCTTATTATATAGTTTAATATTCTAATCTTTAAAAATATTTTTTTATTAATTAATATTTTTGTAATATATGTGATACTCAATTTTATAATTGAATTTTTTTTCCCACTAATTTGATGATTTTACTTTTATATTTGTTTTAAATATTTTTGTTATAATTATTTTATTAGAAATAAATATTTATAAAATTGAGTATTTTGATAAATTATAAACGAGTCGAATTTGAGTTCGAGTTTAACTCAATTATAATTTATTAACGAGTCGAGTTCAAGTTTAGCTCGATTTTAAACGAGTTAGGGTTGAATATGATTTTCAAACTCGATTCAAAACTCTAGTTTGAAAAAAAAAATATCGAGCCAAGTATGAATAAGCTAAAATTCGGTTCGATTCGGCTCGATTACAGCCCTATGCAAGTTATGTAAAAAAAAAAAAAATAAAGTAAACTAATATAATTTAAACACATCATACAATAAAAAATAAATAATAATAATTATCTTTATTTTACATCATAAATTATATAAAAAAAATTATATAATTATTTTTATTATGCAGATACAATTGAAATCAATTATTGATTAAAAAAGAAATTGAAATCAATTATTAATAAGCAATAATTACGAAGAAATTTGGTAAGAATATCGGTGGACATTTGGGCAAATATTCAGAGATATAACGTGTGTCTGTCTCCTAATTCGGATTCTTTAAAATTGAGTTACTGATTTATATCGATATCTTCATTAATATATTTAAAAGTTGAACTAATTTTTACTTTTTTATATATATTTTTTAAGAAAAATGAAGTCAAATATTAATAAGCAATAATTACGAAGAAATTTGGTAAGAATATCGATGGACATTTGGGCAAATATTTAGGGATATAGCGTGTGTTTAAAAAAAAAAAATTTAGCCAGAATATGTTTCAAATTTCAATATCTGTCTCCTAATTCGGATCCTTTAAAATTGAGTTACTGATTTATATCGATATCTTATTTAATAAAAGTTGAACTAAAAATTATTTAAAAAAATTTTCACTTTTTTTTTTTATATCCTTTTTTTATAAATCATAATTAAAATTTATATAAATAAATATGTATAATATTTTTTTTATTATTTTTTAATTGATCTATAAATAATAAATTTAATCTAGATAATTTCTTTAAATTAAAATTCAAAATCATAAAAAAATATTTATAAAAAAAAAATGAGTAAAATAAATATACTGTCTATTAACAAGACATAAATAAGATTAAAAAAAAAAAAAAAATGTGATACCTCCAGCCATTTCTACTGAGATATCATTTAGCAATATCCCCTGTCTAATCCCAAGCAATACCATAAAATATAACTTTGCCAGCAAAGAGTTAAAAAGAGATTTGACAGTAATAATAATCATTACTCTTCTGATTTGATCATACAGCTGCAATTATTTACTACTACACTAAGAGACTGCCACTGAGATCGTGCTAAGTCTATAGTTATAAACCCCCTGCAGCCGCTGGCTCAGTTACCTTCCCTTCTCCAAGGTGAAAGAAAGAAAGACCTTTGATCAAATCTAACAGAGAGAGGGAAAATAAAATAAAATAAAATAAAAAATAATATTGGGGGCAGAGAATAAGCAGGAGAGAGAGAGAGAGAGAGAGAGAGGTAGTCTTGAAGTTGCCATTAATGGAGTGGAGGATAGCTTTCTATTGGTAGTCTGGTACCAGATCTCTCTCTTGTGCAGTAGCTGTTACTTCCTTCCCTGTAATCAGACGGAAGTGGTTAGAAATTTCATCATTGGAATTTGTAGGTACACCGCCAACCTATACTTGGCAGGTTTTTTTTGCTTACCCAAATATAGCCAGGTACCATTTATAATCAAACCTACGCAAATCTTATATACTTCTTGATAATTGTGCTTCAGCTTCCATCACCTTACCACCTAGTTAAACGCAAACAAATTTTGTATAAAAATACACATTATACATAAATACACACATTCATGCATAATACATCCATATGTACACATACATATGCATCATGGTGATGATGACATCTAATCATTTCTTTATACATGAAAGTCAACAACTGCTTATTGTGTATAAAATGCTAAAAAATTTCCATAAAAATGTCACCATCAAAATCAATTATAAAACCGAAGTTTAAATAAAAGTCAAGAATTAAGACTTTAATTAAAGATGTTTCGATTCTTTTCTTTATCCACAAACTCAAGATGACACGGCTATATGGACTTGTACATTAACAAGCACATAGAAATGTAGGTTTCCTTCTTTTTGTGTGTTAAATTACAATACTTTGTTCTTTTTATCTTTTATTCCTACAGAGTTAAAACATCACAAATTTTTGCGCGTCATTATAGACATCCGGCAAGAACATGGCTGCCCAAAATTGGTGCAAAGTTGGAAATTAAGTTTCTTGTGGGGGCAATAGGGAGACAGGAAGGTGAGAATTCATCCTTTCAGCATGAATTTGATTGCTTTTAGGCCTTGTCGGACTCTTTTCAGATTGTATGTACTCTCGTGCAAGCGGGTGAATAACGATACCTGCTCCTGCTCTTGTAGTAACAATGGGTTGAGGTTGATATCTCTCGTCAATCTATTGTGGTAATCTAAGCCACGGTCTTACAATTCTTATTCATCCGAGTGTTGTCCCCATGTAAAGCCGAAAACAAATATCTACAAGGCTCTCAAATAGCTACAAATGATGGGGGCCCTGGGGGCATGATCTTCAAACCACACTAGTGCTAGATCGAGCTATCCTCTGAGCTTCTTCAAGGTCCTTCAGAAACCTACATTTTGCGACCAAAAGATATTAATTAATAAGCAAAATAGATGTCTCAGTTAATAAGAGAAACAATTTACAAAGTGTAGGATAACTTATCCTCTTATCAGTTTTGCTCCCTTATAAACCTAAATAATCAAAATATTTCCGAACATATCTTAAAATTTATATCCTTCACAGCATAGTCAGACTGAATAACCTACATATAGTTGGGAAATTAAGCCATGGAAAATATTTTAGGATATGTCAAGATTATTCTATAATGAAACTTAGGCAAGCAGAACCTGAGAGAATATAACCCAGGCACCATACCAACTTGGTGTAAGCCTGACTTAAAATAATTCCTCAATCCTCCAGCAAATGCAAGATTGACAAAGGCACCCAGTTGTAAAATATGATTCTAAAATGAGTTTTGAGAGTGCCATGCATAAGACATAGGAAGCACTAAAATTTTAACTTCTGCTCAGCTTCTTACATGAGAATATTCACTACAAAATCACCAGGACAACAAACATCATACCTCTTTGAATTAAGAACTACAGAACCACCGAGTATAAAACGAATTCCAGAATTGGTAGCATTTTGCAAAGCAACAGAACGAGACTCCTCATATGTTGTCCCGCCAACAATGAAAATAACCACGTCCTGCGGCCTGCACAAAAGTATTGAGTCCAAATCATTAGCTAGTTTTCCATTTTCTAATGCACAACTGACTTTCGTTCTCCCACCAAAACCTTTATATTGAATCCCATAACAGAACAGTATTAAATCTTTGAGGATATGTGATAATAGAGAGAACCACAGAATTAGAGCAGTCAAGAGGCAGAAAACATGCAATAGATGGACATGCAGACACAGCTCTCTTAATGAGACATAATGATGTCTCCGCTAGTCAAGCCATAAATAAATAATACTGTTTTTGGAATCAGATGCTAGCAAGTACCAAGGTGTAGTGTCTTTGCACACTGGCTCAAATAACCTTTTACTGACATATAATACCTAGAGCAACAGCAGTCCAGTCCCCAAGCGTTTGAGCATCATGAAAGCTGAAATCATTTGATACACATACCATTTTCCTTTTGACTGACTTGGATGGTTCATTCACGATACACCCTCTATCAATTAGTTGCCGAAGGACAACTTTTTCTCTTGCATTTTGCTAAGATTCTGGTTACATCATTAAATATTACAAAATAAATGTTAAACACAAGAGCTTCAGATCTCTTGAGAGGTGTTTGTGGTTAAATGAAGAATAACTAAGATGATGGGTTAAGTTAATGATTCACCTAATTAATCATCAGCTTCTGTTTCACTTAAAAATGTACACAATTGCTAAAAGAACCAAAAGTTTGGCACATCAATCTGTTGAATCTACCTCATATGATATGACTCAAACTCAAGCTGTCAAATACAAACTGCTACCAGACAGAATAATTTCAAAAGTGTAACATTATAACCATGATTTTTCCATATCCCTACGGTACCTACCTTCCCTGTTGAAAATGATTCCCAACAAAAGGGTAGTCCACATCTCTCATCCGCCCTTTGATTATGCTTTCCATGGTTTGGAACAGAAGAGGCTGGTGCTGGGTGTATACATTTTCAACACCCTATGAAAAAGGTAGAAAAAAAATATCTATAAGCAACTAAATATGGATTGTGAAGAAGGGGAATAAGTGCATGTATGAGTAATTTTTCATCTCAACCTTCAATCCACGAGCCATGTTACGAGCAATATTCAGAAGATCCCGGTTCCCATAAAGATCCCCAGTTCGCTTATCAACACCAGCTTGCTTCAGGAGGAATTGGACAAGCTGCCATTTCATGATAATCAATATATCAAAACCAGTTAATAATCAACATGTCAAAACAATTCATATTTTTACTTAGCAACTTCAAAAGACACAAGATCTCTCAACATATTTGTCACCTGACTAAGATGCATAAAGGATAAAAATCCAACAACAGTTATAAGAAAATTAAAACATCCTAATTTAATGAGAGACCCAAATTTAACTCGTTTTGGATTATATTCCTCCATTCCCCAACATCAGTGAAGAGTATTAAAGGATCTGACAAGTAAATTTGACCAACAGTGTGATCTAATCTTCCCATTATCGAGTTGTCGTTAAAGAACAATGTATCTGATCATTAATGGCCCCTATGGATATGCATCAATAAACATGTTACTAATACGATACCCAAGGCTTGTACTTTGCACCAAGAAAGTAAACACAAGTCAAACTATGCAGGGAGATAATCCAAAATTTATAGTTACCCCAGGTTTGTACTTAGGAGATCGAGAAGCCAGTTTGTTGAAAAGCTGCATCAATTGAACGGGACTCTCCTTCTCATAACGCAATGCATATAACATCACCAGCCGCAGACGGTCAATATCAGATAAACTTTCATTGTTTAAAAGATTTGTCACAGCCTGCAACGAAGTATATGAAGAAAAGAGATTGATCATTATTCACCACTTGCATCATACATGTCCAATTGTAGCTTCAGACTGCGGATGAGAATCATTTAGGCAGCTAAGATCTCAATGAAATCAGATATCACTAAAAATCAATAGCAGTAAATTGGATGGTATTGCTATTGCAGCAATTGTTATACTAGCATATTATAAGGCATATGAAAGATAATAGATACAAAGCACTAAATAGCAAGTTGTTAGGTAAGATGTAACATGAAATGCTAATGTATGAATCAAGCATAAATAGATCCTTGGATAAGCAATCATCAATCTACTGTAAACAAATATTTATTTCTTTATTTATGGTTTGTTTAGGTCTTTCAATCACACGAGATAAACTTCCTCAAGAACCTGCTGCCAGTCTGTCCCATCAAGAAAGGCTATAAACACATTCTAGGCTTTCTAATTCCAGGTATCCTCCAATCACTTCACTCTTCTTTTCACTTCCCAATCAACATATCAATCTTTGATGGATTTTTTGAAATGCTTTAATTTTAGACCTGATGACCAAAAAAAACCCAAACATTCACACACATTTTCAATTTTAGCCAACCAAACCCTTTTTTTTTTTTTCATTGAAGGGAGGCTAAAAACCTGAAACAATTACAAAGGGCACATTCTTGGTATAGAAACTCCTATACTATCTTCCATTAACATACCACAAATACTGGTAGGAGGCTCAGATAAAACATGATAACCCAAAGACACATCAAATGCCAAATTAGCAAGATGGTCTGCACAGTGATTTCCTTCCCTGTAAACATGTAAAATCTGTAATTCCCACTCCCAATGCATCATCTTCTTAATATCATAGATCAGAGCCAAATTCCTTAAGCTGAGGTTCCTATCCTTGGTTAAATTTTCCACAACACTAGCATTGTCACGTTCCAAAACAACTCTTCTATACCCCTTATTCCACAAGCTAAACGGAGACCATGCCAAACTCCCCAAAGCTCAGCTGCCATGACCGAACACACACCAATGTTCACCAAAAACCAGTTTTCCATCTTCCATTAGAACATCGAAGGAGACCCCCAGCTGCTGCTCTACCCGAAGATCCTCTCATTGCACCATCAGTGTTCAATTTAAACCAATCATTACTTGGAGGTTTCCACCAGATCAGCCTCTCTTCTCTGTAATTAATAGAAACCATTTTACCATTGATAATCTTTAAACATTCACCAAAACACTTTGCACGTGCTATGATTGAACCACACAGATTTTGATTAGGCCTGTAATCCTCATCAAAAATCCTTTCATTTCTATTTTTCCAAAGCATCCAGCAAGCAGTTCCAAACACGAGTCCACCCCGCCTCATGCTCAATATTCAACACATTTTGAATGTTGTTGGTAATCCACTGCTGGAGAGGAGCAGAGAAGAACCGATTCCAAAGACAAGGAGGAACCAATTTTGCCCAGACTCTCTCCGCATCAACACAATCCCGAAGCATGTGAATAATAGTCTCAGAATTCAGATGGCAAATATCACAACTACTTGTTGAAGCCATATGACACCTAGCCCTTTCCTCATTAGTTAACAACCTTCCATGCACGCACAGCCATAAAAACGTCTTAATGCAATCTGGACCTGACCACTTCCAAATTAATTTCCACCAAGACTCCCCCCATGATGCCGGCTTTGCCCATTCAAATTCACAAAAGCAGATTTTACAGTAAATCTACCCAACGGCAAGAACCTCCAAAAAATCGCCAACCAAACCCTTTTAATTTGTTATATTTTAATCTGATGTGAGACATTGGTAACAATCTAGCATGTTGACTCAAATTCAAAAAATAAATTTTTATGGCTGATTCAAATTAAAAATTAATTTTAATAATTTTTTTATTGTTATTTTTCCTTCTTCATGGACCTCAAAAACCAAGAATAGATGATTTATATACACCACCTCAAATGCTGCTCCTTGCCCACCATTGCAAGCCAACTCCTGTTCTGTTTCTGAAACTAGCATGAGTTTTCGCTCTTCAACTATCTTGCTCATTTCTGTAACTAATGTCACATGCTTTGAAACATTGCCATGCATTTTCCGGTACTCAGGGTAATTGTCAACAAATTTGGCCATGTCCTCTGCAGAATTTCAAAGCATTTACTGATATATTGGTAAACCAAGCTATGAGTAATAGTTGAAACTAGTAAACTGTACAGTATATGTGAAAAATTCTCAATGTTTCCAAACACAAACCTATTGTCTGGAGGTTTTGGTTACTTTTTGCAGCTTGCTGAAAATCATCAACCATCCGCTTGATATTCATTCCAATATCTCCAAAATTCTCATACATGTTAACTTTGAAGAACGCATCTTGCTCTGATGACAGCACAACCTCCTGTAACCATAAACAACAGGAAGATGATACTTTATGCAAACTACTAAAATTTAGTATTGTCTGTGGCAACAGAGAGAGTCAAATCAACCTGCTGATCTTTCGAAAACTTTCCAATACTTCTCAAATCTACTTTGTTGTCCTGAATACCTATTAATTCATGAACCATAGCCTGCATACAAAAGAGAGTAATCATGGAACTGTACCAGGCGGACATCAAAATTATTCAAGAGGAATATCCCACATATGAACAGAAAAGAAAATCACATATCATAGTCACAGCAACAGTACCTGATAGGTCCACTGATTCAGCAAAGGCGTCACAGGGTCATCCCTTCGATCAACTATCAGCAACAAAGGAGAAACTTCTGTTCGCCTGAAATCAAAGAGGCCACTTTCCTGCTGGTACATCAACTTCTGTTATACCATAAAAGTTATAGAAGAAATCAGTTTTCTGTGACATCAAAATTCATAGTACATACATGGTGCCTTCAACCACAGGGGACTCACTGATACGGCATGAATATACATGTACACATATAAATTTTTAAGTATATAAATCTGAACTTGCATATAATGCAGACATGCAGCTTTAGCAAAACCTGAAACAATGTATGCATTGAAACAGAATTTTATAAGCAGAGACATACTTTATGTGTCCGTGCATAATTGCATATATCCTTGAACTGATTCTAAGAAATGGAACTGGAGAAAATAACCAATGAAAACATGTAATTTAACATAGGTAGTTGGTTTTCATAGCAGTTAAAGAAATGCTTTTATGCAGATAAAGTCCATGTAACATCTTTGGTCTGAAATTTTACTTACTGCTGTTTCCTGTGCTATCCTTTTAGCAATATCAGATGTTCTCTGATATCGAATGACCGGTCTTCGTTTCAATGCCAAAAAAACTGTTGCAATACCATCAACCACTCTGTCACAGAAATGTTGCAATGCTGAAGGATCTACAACTGCTGGGAGCATATAAAAGTGATTTGAAGGAATATTCAATGTGAAATGAAATGGATCAACTGCAACAAAGTCTGCATAAAATTCCTGCAAAATTAATATGGCAATTACATCTAAAATTAATCTCACATCAAGGGACTGAATAAATAATATGGCATTTGACAATGTCTAGTTAACAAAGTCTGCATATAAATTTTGCTAGCACTACGATAGTATTGTACAAGTATAAAAGGACTACCTAGTTGGCATTTCACATTCACATCAAAATTGCAATAATCTAGTTGTTTCTACATATTTCTTAAGATAACCATATATAAAATGTCATCAGCCAATTACTTCTACTGAAGCACTTGGTGATCTGAATATAACTCTATCAGTCAGTATTTCAGCACAAAGTGGCTGAACACAAACTTGTGCTTGGTGGCTAAATTTTCCAGTTTGACCATCACACAAGACAACAGCTTATTTCATGGTGCTTACCATAATTTTCTCACATGACAATAGATTCAAATATTGTGAAGTTAACATTTTAATTCATGCATCATCAAGTCATGGAACTAATATTAGAAATATGTAAACCAGAGGAAAAAACTTCAGAAAATAAACAAATGAGATACTCATCGAAACCAAAAAAAAAAAAAAAGAAGGTAAAATTTCAGTTAAGTGTTAGTAATTAATAAGGTACCTGAACTTGCTGTACAACTTCCTGCTCATCTGAATCGGCTAAAATATGAATCTGGGTATCCTTCAACATGTTGGAGAAAACTGTAAATGCAGCATGAGGAAGAGGGGAGTTTAGCTCAACAAACAAGAGTTACAAATAAAATTTCAGATATTAAGAGATCAAATCAAACTCTATCATAAGAGCTTACATAGGTGATACTCCCCAAATCTAGTATTAGCTAGCTGCCGGCGCAAATGCTGAATATTATCTGACGTAGGGCGAAGGAAGTAAACAGCTTTCAGATGCGACATAGATTCTTTTGACTTGGAAATGGAATCTACCAATTCTACCAAAAATACTTCCTTCTGAAGAAGCTCTGATTGTGAATACACAACACTTACAATACTAACCTGAAACTCATAAAACAACATAACAAAACTGAAAACCCCCTCCCATTAATGTTTTCTACATAATTTTGGCTAAGCAAAAAAAGAACAATGCAAACAATCAATTCACGAATGTTCAAGGCCACCACATACATGAATGACACAACAGCTTATTCTATTAATCTACATAATTTGGCACATGAACCATTAGTTTGCCTTAATATTCATAATTCCACACCATTTTTGCCTCTCCACATCAAACTAAATCTAAAAAGCCTAACAACTTATAAGAACTACCATTGCTAGGGTTTTGGATCGTCAACGATTATTCACATAGTTCGTCAGAATTTGCTTTCATGCTATAATTGCAACATAATCAAACCTTAATTGCAAAACTAATGAGTTTTAAAATTAATTAGCGAAATCAAGATTAAAAAAACAAAGGATAAAGGCAAAATCAAATGAGAAATTATTAGTACCGTCTGGGAATCGAGAATGAGAACCTTCATGCCGGAAATATCTTGCAGCATCCTGTTTATGTAATCCCGTACTGCCGATACCAGCACCATTTTCAGAGACCGGTGGCGATTGACCGTTTAGATCTACGAGTGTGATCTTCCGGATAATGATTGCAATTGAGAAGGGTGGTTTGATTCAAAGTGCAGCAAAAAGAGACTGTCAGATCTGTGTAGAGGGAGAAGCATAAGCACCAAAACGCACCGTTTCTTCGGTGCATCGCTCAATTTAACGCACCAGCAACTTGATGGTTAAGACGTTAAGTTACCCAAAACGCACCGGTTTGCTTTCTCGTTAGTCCCTAATGGGGGCTTTTCCACAGTTTGGTCCTCTGGATTAATTACAATAACATCATTGAAAATTTCTATAAAACATAAGCTTTTACCCATGTCTATAATATCTATATCTATCTATAATATATATAAATGTAGAAAAGATACAACTTGTTTTTTTTTTTTTTGAATCAAGAAAAGATACAACTTGTTAATAGGCAAAAATACTATTAGTTATTATTATTAATTCATAAGTAATTATCTCATTAAAACTTTTCATATCTACACAATAATTTCATTCCATTCCAGGAATTGATGGACAAATATATTTACTTATTATAAAAGAATTATAATTTATTTATTCATATAAAAGCAATTCTCTCAATAAATTATAGGCATTCATCAATATTTCAAGTTAAATATTTTAAGAATTCAAATCAATAAATTTTACAAAATTAATAAGATTTCAAATCAATAATTTTTAGGTATTATATGTCGTGTCTTATATTTTTTATATTTTAATAATCGGTATTATTATAATTATTATAGTATAATTTAGATTATTATTATTATTATTATTATTATTATATAATGAAATTTTATTATAGGAGGATGTAGATTTTTTTTTAATAAATTTCTATATAAAAAGAACTCCTCCATCAAATTCTAAAAGTTTGTTGAATTTTTTATATGTCTTTTTCATTTAAATTATTGGCATTCAAATTTTTACATTATTTATCAAATTCTAAACATTTGTTAAATTTTTTATATGTCCTATTTCATTTAAATTTTTTGAGTTTTTATTTATTTATTTATGGGATTATATTGAATTAAATTTTATAAAAATACTATTTTAATCACACTTTTAATATAGTTTAATTATATATCATGTTAATAAAATGTATGACTTCAATTTCTTTTTCATATTCCATTAGTTATGCATTTACTATTATTATTATTATTATTATTATTATTATTATTATTATATAAAACGTACAATCAATTTATGTTAGAGTATATATCACTTAAAAGTTTTTATCAATTAAATTCAAATTGATTTATAACAATGTAATCTTAGAATACTTTTCAAATTAATTAGAAACTTAATATGTATATTAACAATGAATATTAAAAACATAAATTTTCTATAGCATAATTATTGTTAGTTACTTTATCGTGTCTTATATAGTTTTTACTAAAATCCAAACAAATAAAACTTATCCACAATAAAATAATGAATTAACCCAAATTTTTTATTTACTATAATTTTATATTTAATTACAATGGATTGTGAAATTCTTTATTTCTTGATTTAACTAAAATTTCAAAACTCAACTCTTCATTAAGTACCAAGAAATTGATTTGATTCAAAATTTTCATATTATTGATTTTCTTTTTCTATCTTTTTTAAAGCAAAATTGGTGATGGAGATAAAATAAAAAATTTATGAAATTATTAAATTTATAGATCATAGATAGCATAGATATAGATATATATATTCTAAATCAAATCATATAGTATATTTATATTTTACTAAAATTTGTTAACAACATTACCAATATCATAGGATTAAATTAAAATTTTATAAGAATGAAAAATTAATTAAAATTGAAAATTGCCCATATTAATTTTTGTTATTCTAAATTATACAACTATTATTATTATTATTACTACTACTACTATTACTTCTTCCTCCATGCCGCCTATTGGTATAGTTCACAAAATAATTTATTTATCTTATTATTAATCAGGAATTTCGTATATAGTTAAAATGACCCTCATAAATTGCAAATATTAATTTATTAAGAATTAATCAGATTGAAACTATAGCGTCATCATTCGCTGGAATCATGTCATAATAGATCCGAACACTTGCCTTGGATCGACTGCTAGTTGAAGGAACGGGGAGAAGACTTAGGACGTAGAAGTGTATAACATGAGTAGACCTGTTCATGGGCTCGGTTTGGATTTGAAAAATATTTAATTTTTCAAATACTCGGTCCGATCGGCCCGCAATTTCCTTCACTAATTGAAGTCCAAAGCCCGACCCACAAACATGTATAAACATGAATGATTCAGCAGATCTGGATTCCTATATATCCACTCTAAAATATAGGAAAACTCAAGGTTTTTTTTTATTATTAATAACTGTCATATATTATATCAAACTACATGTTAAATGTCTATAAAAAAAAAAAACTTAAATTATAATTTATTATACAAGAATTATGGGAATGGGATAAATTTATAATTTTTTTCAAACTTCAAAATTTATGAAAGTTAGAAATTATGACAAAAAGATTCATATTCAAGATTCATAAATATTGAAAGTTTCTCTGTTTCTTTTCATTATATATAATCTATATAAAATTTAATTGTAAAGAGTTCATTATATATAGTTTATCTAAAATTTGACAAGAAACAGTTTAATGAAATATAGATGGATAGTGTAAAATATATATTTTTAGTATTAAAAAGACAAGGAAATTTAAATTTAATTCTAAATAAAAAAATATAGTATCATACTATCATTAGATTAAATAAGCAAGAGTATAAAACATTTTTTTAGAGTTTGAATGTGACACTTAACGCATCCATAGCCACCATTAGCAAATATGCATCAACCTTCCATATCATAGAACAACCACCTCCTAACGATAATGAGGTAAGAGTGCATGTTTCCATTCATTTCCCTTCACATATGAGCAGTTGTTTATTTCTGGTTCTTCTTTTGGTGTTTGTTTGATAAGGATGGTTCTGTATCTGGGATTATTGCTTTGAAGGAATTAACTCTTAAGCCCTTAATTAGACCTCAGTAATGCTACTTCTAACTTTAAAGTATGTACTGTGAACTGAGGTTTCATGGCTTTCTGCATAGTTTCCATTATTCATAAAATAAAACCAGTGTTGGCTCATTAATAAAAGGGCTTCTTGAGGCATTGGTAGGTATCTTTTCTTATCAACATGGGAAATTGTTTGTGAAACTTCATGCGTTCTGAAGTCATGCTTTTTATTTCCCCTTTAACTATATAACTGAGTCTCCTTGGATGTAATTCTGCTGCTCAATGCATTTAAATTGTATGGACAGGAGGAAATGGGGATATATTTTATTTGAGCTTAGATGCTGTTTGTCTAGTTTAAAGAGTAGTTATAGATTAAACTTTTGACAACTACTGAACATTGATCAAAAGAGAATTGAACTCCTATAGTTGCTTGTGAGATAGACTTGCTTGTCTGATCATCATCTTTGAGTCTAATAGTGTAAAATTTATGTATGTTAATTTTTACAAAAAATTTAATTATAATTTTCTTCATAAATTAAAGCATTATAAAAATTTATTAACTTTTATAAAACACCTAATTATAATACATTAATTAGTATGCAATTAGATTTTTTTTTTTTTAACTAAAATAATTAGAATCTACTTTATATGGGAATCTATGTACAAAGTAAATTTAAGAACTGTTAAAGTAAGTTTTTGGGCTCGCTAAATATTTATCAAAGTTATCAAGTAGGTTTTCTAAATTTGTTTCTTTTTTTTTAATCAACAAGTTGTTCCTTGTTTTTTCTCTCACTAATTTTTTTATTTTAGGCTCCGTTTATTTTTTGACATTTGGAACACTTCGAAAATTAGTCAACGTCTAGTTAATGAAAAATTAAGCCATTTTTAAAGAAAATGTCTTCATATTTTCAAAACAGAAAATCATTTTATAGATTTTGACAAACTCATTATACTGAAAAATATATATATAAATACAAATTTATTAATCATTCGATCACCGATATTTACTACCGAAAGCCATAAATGATCACTACATACCTTCGGCAAGCATCGATAATCACTATCGGTTACCGGTGATCACTAAATTTACTATTTTTATGTATTTTTTTTATATTTAATAATAACTTTTTAAAAATATGAAATTTTTATAAATTTAAATATATTTATAGTCTTATAAATTAAATTTTTTTTAATATTTTTTAACTAATTTATTGTAACCAAATAATAAAAAATTAATTTTTTAAAAAATACTTTTTCAGAAAATATTTTCCTTGCAAAATATTTTCTAAGGATAAATTAATTTTTGCTAAACAAATGAAGCCTTAAACTTTCTTTCAATTTTTTTTATTCAATAATTAAATGAATTTATTTAATCATATATATATTATTACATTTTTTTACATTGATTACATATATATACTTATTTATTTATTTATTATACTATATACAGTATACCTACTACCCATATCATACCACCATAGTAATAAATGCAATTTTGAAGGAAGGTAGACATATTAATTTATAGTTTGAAGTGAATACCCAAACAGAATAAATATATGAATTGAAAAGAAAATCACATTTTTATTAATTATGCTTTTAACAAAATAACTTTTTTTAATATAAATAAATTTTGAATTATGACGTTCACTTAAAAAGGGAAAATTACCCTTATGGTTAAGGATTTAGCTGTTTAAATACTGCAAAATTTGAAAAGAAAAAATAGTAATAAAAATTTTAGAAGGGTGACTATTTAACGTTGACCAGCATAATTTACTTGGCCGAGACTGAAGACGAAAGTCTATTGAATAAAAAAAAAAAAAAAAAAAAGGGGCACTTGAACTAACCGCCCATCTGTCTTAAGTCTTAACACAACAAAATTAAAAATTAATTATTTTTCCAAATTATAATTTTAGATTCTTCTTCTTCACTTGTTGGAATTGCGGTTTCTGTTTGGCATTTCAATTTTCAAATTTTGTTTTCCATGATTAATTAGATACAGCCTTCCTCAAGTTTCAACTGAATCTCGGAAGAAGAAGATGAGAGGATCCTCCTCACCTAGTCCCGTGGAGCCCAGGCACCGACTCTCTACTTCAACGTCAGTCTCTCTATTTCTTTGTCACTTGTTCTATGATCTGTTTGGACATTAGGATAAGCTCGAACTAGTTGATTTCTGCTCACTTGATTTCACTAAGATCTACTTGTTTATGTTTTAATTAAGTGATTTTTTATCAGTAATTATTGATGTTTTGATGCTCAAAATGATTATCATGAATTTTTGTTTGTGTATAGTTGCTTTCTCTGTTAGTGATTGCCACCATTCATGAATTTGGTTTTTATCTACTTGTAACAGAGACGACACAAACAGAAGAAAGTTCCTAAGAGATAGGAGTCTTAGAGATGTGGAAAAGGCCTTCCAGGTTCCTATTCAATATAGGAATTTGAACTGCAAGATATCTACATTGAAACTTGTTCTGGTGATTATTGCTTTGGGAAGTTTAGTCACTCTCTTCCATTCTCCAGTTTATATTGCAGATCACCCTTCCACCTCTGGATCTAGGTATTCATTCTTGTTTTTACTTTGATAATTCCCGGTGATAGTTATTCTTATTTTGTATTAATTTCATCCTGACATTGAGGTTTTTTTTTGTTAAACATTTCATTTTGCCCTTTTCTGGGTCGTTGAATAATTTAATCAACCTGATCATAGTCCTTCATTCACATAGTAAAATAGTGGTGCTGGCTTAAGATAGTATCTTCAAAATGTGTCAAGTCACAGTTTGTCTGTGCGATAACTTGAAGGGAAACTTTGTTTCATACAGGCCAAGTCTTGTAGACCTATGGATAAGAGAGGATCCTGCTGCAGATTCTCGCTATGTATCAACTGCAGACATTGACTGGGACCTAATTTCGGACTTTATTGACAAACTAAATGACAGTAGTCAATATCAGGGCATTGGCTTGTTAAACTTTAATGAGAGTGAGATTGATAATTGGAGGCAGCTGTTGCCGGATATTGAGCATGTTGTTCTACACCTTGACCATTTAGAACGAAACATAACTTGGGAATCACTTTACCCTGAATGGATAGATGAAGAAGAAGATTTTGAGGTTCCCACTTGTCCTTCACTGCCCAAACTTAAAGTTCCTGGCAAACCACATATTGATATTATTGTTGTCAAGCTTCCATGCGCCAAGTCAGGGAAATGGTCAAGAGATGTGGCTCGTTTGCATCTGCAGCTTGCAGCAGCAAGTCTTGCTGCTTCTGCCAAAAGTTATCATCCAGTTCGTGTGCTTTTGGTAACTGACTGCTTCCCAGCCCCAAATCTGTTTACTTGCAAGGAACTTATTTTGCGAGAAGGGAATTTATGGCTGTATCAACCCAACCTCAATATGTTGCGTGAAAAGCTACAGCTCCCAGTAGGGTCATGTGAACTCTCAGTTCCTCTCAAAACTAAAGGTCAGTTTTTAAATTTTTCTCTCTATGTTGTTTGTGTTTGTTATTTCTTCCTAATATTGTGGTGCATTGGAGACCAGCTGGTCTGATTTTTCCTCCTGTTTTCTTATGCTTCTAGAATCTTTGAGTTCAGTGATATCAACCTTTATTTAGTTGAATTATTTGGTTTAATACATTAACCATTTACACCTGCCTGCATATAATGTGGACACTGGCAAGATGGGGGTAAATAACAAAAATAGACAAGTTAGCACAACATCTTTATAATACAAATATGTAAAAGTGAACCACCAAGGGATCAAGCCAACTACTTAATTGATTTTCTAATTTGTGATCCAAAGCATCTAAGTGGTTTTAAGGATTATAACAGCCTTCTCAACGCTAAATGCTAAAGAAAAACTAACCAAGTGTTTTCCAACAGAGAATTTCTATTCAGAAAGAGCACACAGGGAAGCATATGCAACAATCCTGCACTCTGCACATGTTTATGTTTGTGGGGCAATTGTTGCTGCTCAGAGTATCCGCATGGCAGGTTCAACACGAGATCTTGTGATACTGGTTGATGAAACAATTAGTGAGTACCATAGAGGAGGCTTAGAGGCTGCTGGGTGGAAAATCCACACAATTCAGAGAATCAGGAACCCAAAAGCTGAACAGGATGCTTACAATGAATGGAACTATAGTAAATTTCGTCTCTGGCAGTTGACAGAGTACGACAAGATCATTTTCATTGATGCTGACCTGCTTATACTGAGAAATATTGATTTCTTGTTTGAGATGCCAGAAATAACTGCTATAGGGAATAATGCTACTCTGTTTAACTCTGGAGTGATGGTGGTTGAACCTTCAGATTGTACGTTCCAGTTGTTAATGGATCACATAAATGAGATTGAATCCTACAATGGTGGGGACCAGGGTTATCTAAATGAAATTTTCACTTGGTGGCACCGGATTCCTAAACATATGAACTTCTTGAAGCACTTCTGGGAAGGCGATGAGGAGGAGAAGAAACAAAGGAAAATTCGTCTCTTTGGAGCTGATCCTCCAATCCTTTATGTTCTACACTATCTGGGTAATAAACCATGGCTATGCTTCCGGGACTATGACTGCAACTGGAATGTGGACATTTTGCAGGAGTTTGCTAGTGATGTTGCTCACAAAACATGGTGGAAGGTGCATGATGCCATGCCAGAAAACTTGCATAAGTACTGCTTACTTAGGTCCAAGCAGAAGGCAGCTTTGGAGTGGGACCGAAGGCAAGCTGAGAAAGGTAATTACACTGATGGTCATTGGAAAATCAAGATAAAAGACAAACGTTTAGAAACTTGCTTCGAAGATTTCTGCTTCTGGGAGAGCATGTTATGGCACTGGGGTGAAAAAAATTGGACAGACAATGCAACTGCTACTGCATCACCTCCTCCTCCTGCTATCACCAACAAATCTCTCTCAACTTTGTGATTGGTTATTCTTTCATACTTACAATTTACGTGTAGATGTCGCATAGAAGTCAGTATACTGAGAGTTGAGTTATGTTTTCAGTAACTACATCAAGTATCAACATATAGAGGGTCAATTCATGTTACTAGAATGTGCATCTTCATTTTTTCTGGAACTTTTTCTTGATCCGGATGATGAGAGCATCATAAATCAGAGAGTTAAACTACTGCCAGTAGTTCACCTTTACCGTCGTAATCGTATCTCCCCAACTCCAAATGCTCCTATACTGAAATTGTTGTATTGCTATAAGGAACCTCCAACCTTTTTCTTGTGAGTGCTTCTTTGCCTTGGTCTACCGCCATAACATATTTTGAATGATAATTTGCCTTTCTAAATTTTTTCCACTCCAATTTGGGAGGCCTTATTTACCTTTTTTGATATCATCATGGCATTTTTTTAATGACTAGCTGTGTTGAGATACTTTAAATACCTAAAAAAAGGCTGCTTATCCAGTCAAGCAGACCTAAGTTATTATTTCGTTAGTGATTACTAACTTATTAATAAAATTTTATTTTGATTTTCAAAATTTAGTTTATATTAACAAAATAACTCAATTTTTATTACATTTTTAACAAAATCACTATTTTTTAAACTGAATGTTAAAAAATACTTGTTCTGAAAAAAATGTTAAGCAGTCACTATTTGTATAGAGATGGCTAAAATTTTCATTTGATGACTAAATATGGCTGAAATTGTTATAAGATCGAGGAGCAGTTGTTTTTTCCTTTGAACACAATAAAATAAAAATAAAAATAAATTTTTTTTTTTACCTATTTTAATGATGGTATTATAATTCTTGATAAGTTGAATAAATATGAGCGAAATAATGAAATTAAGAGCAATTTTGAAACAAAATCAACTGGCAAAGGTCCTTTGGGAATGATCAACATTGACGCCTCCAACGACATCGTTTTGGTCGAGCAATTTTCCTTGCAGCTCTTAAAATGCTCTACAAGCTTCCATTTTCTGAAAATTGCTCTCTTCAAAGGAGAGGGAAAAATAATAATAATAAATAAAATCTCTAAAACCAGAAAATGAGAGTTGCTGTAATTTCAATTCCACCAAACAACACCTTCTTCTCCCACAGGCCATCTCTTTCAAACCACAACTTCCCATTCCCATTTTGGATATACCCTTTTCGTTTAATTCCAATCAAGTCCTATCCACTTCATGCTAAGAAGAGAAACTCACAGTCTGAGCCAGTTCTCAAGCCGACCATAGCTGAAGAAGTGTCAATGGACGATGAAGAAGAACAGCTTCTCTTTGATGACCTTGAAGATGGTGAGGATTTCGAGGATGAGTATCTGGAAGATGAAGCCGAACTCTATGTAAGTTTTTGTGAAAGTTATTTGTATAACCTGTTGATTTCGTAGGCTTAAGTTAAACGATTTGCTTATTGTTTTCACCTTTTTCTGAAGGTTGGAGATGGGGGTGGAGGAGGTGGAATTGCTCTTGCTGGGACATGGTGGGATAAAGAAGCATTAAAAATAGCTGAACAAGTTTGCCAGTCCTTTGATGGCGAGTTGAATATATATGCCTTTAAGACATTATCAGATTCCAATATTCAAGTGCGCATTGAGAGGCTTACAAATAAGTAAGCATTGTTTGATTTCATACGTGAGAAATGGTATTGAATTTAGTATTGTTAATGCACGACATGATTATTACATTTCCAAATTATCACTAGATGGGTTACCAAAAGTTGATGTGTACTGCTCATTTAGAGACTTCACTTGTGTCCTTAGGCATATAATTGACTTCACTTGTGTCCTTAGGCATATAATTGTTATTGCATTAACATAAAATATTGTCTTGTAATAACTGGTTTATATAATTAGCTACAAGGATCACCAGTTTTTAGGACTGTAACTCTAGCGTGTGCTAAGAAATGTGTATATGACCGAGTCACGTATATTTTTTGTTACTTTCTGTTTTGCCTCAGATATATATATATATATATATATATATATTATGTTAATTAACCATTTTTGATATATCTTCCAATTAGTTATTTATTTTCCATGAGTTTATAAAGTTTCTGCTACTACTAGTAACCAATGCTTCTTGGGCCTTAAATCAGAATGATTCATTGCAGGTCTGGCTCTCCCAGTATGGAAGATATTGAAGCCTTTTCCAGAACCTATAGAGCACGGTTGGATGAAGCTGAGCTTGCTAAAACTATACCAGACAATATAGTGTTGGAGGTAATGGTTTTTCTTTTATATGTGTATATATGTATGTATGTATATACTTTTCTTTACAGTGCATGCTGTATAGGAGGAAGGTACTCATTTTTAGACAAATCCCAAAAGAAGTTTAAGGTGCATGGGTACCAAGCTGATTTCATGTTTTTTGTGTTAATGTGTACATGGATGCAGTTCTTTGATTCTTTGACTAACCTCTAGTTTACCAACTGAGTAAATCCAGTTGGCTTACTAATGATATATTAATTTAGACAAGCCTATTGGACCCTGATTTGAGCCTGAGAAGTTACACATTCTTGGTTGTTTGATTTAGGAGTGGGATCTGTGATGGCCAATGCTTTAGAGCTGAAACTTGAATGATGTTTGCCTTCTCAATAACAGGCTAATTTTAACATTTTAAGGTCTAAAAGGTTGCGTTTCACCTCAGGTATCATCTCCTGGTGTTGAAAGGGTAGTTCGAATTCCAGAAGAGCTGGATCGGTTCAAGGATCGGCCCATGTATGTGAAATATGTCAGTGAAATGGCTACATTAGATTCATCCTCAGAAAGTGATGGCATTTTCAGGCTCATTTCTTTCGACGTAGAAACAAAATGTTGCACTTGGGGTTTGGCAGATGTGAGGATAAATAGAGAAAAAGCAGGGAAGGGAAGACCACTTAGCAAAAAACAAAGAGAGTGGCGCTTGAACACACCCTTTAATTCATTGCGTTTAGTTCAACTGTATTCTGAAATTTGAATATACTTTTTGTTCAATCTTTTTATTCATCCCTGAGATCATGCATACCTGTAGGAAACTTCAGTAATACTTGTTGATGTAGTATAGTAACAGCTATTGTCAACAGATGGAGTGTGGTTCGCAACTAGCCATGTCTGGCATTCCATTCTGTCTTCCAAGTGATAAAGTGTACCTTATTTTACTGTACATATTTGAATAAAACTTGAGTTTCAAAATAAAAGAGAGATATTTTTTGTACAAATACACCAGGGAAAAATGGACTACTATACAGATGTGAAGAAAAGTGAGGTGAAACGTGATAGCTACTTTACCATGTATTGTTTGGAAAGGTTCTATACTGAACCTGGACAAAATGTCTCCTGAGCTTGGGAAATATGATATGCCTTGCCAAAGGACAAGAAATACAAAATAAACTAAGCTTTCTGATCTCATAAACTGTTTCATATGTAGGTATGAATGTGTGTGTTACCATATCCTGTTCCATATGAAGGTACAAATGCAGATTTTCTTTTTTGAGGTTTTTCTTCTCATAATTAATTGCCATATTAAACAAATATTGCTGGTTTCTGTTAAAGTATTTTCCAATATGGGAATTAATGTTGTGTGTATAATTTGGATGCTGATTTCAGTGTCATTTCTTCAATGGGTCATATTGAAAACAGTTTTATCTGAAGATGGGCTTCGCATACTTCATATTAACTGAAATCAAGGTTTGATCTTACCATTGAAATTTTAGTTGTAGTCTTAAATTCATCATGCATGAACAAAACAAAATGCTAGTTTAGTGTAGATGTCTTGGGTAACCAGTCAAGAAATGGATGAGATGGCAAGGCTTCTTGGTCTATTGTTACATTGTTGTCTGGAGCGAACATTT
The DNA here is from genome assembly GCA_949750685.1 of Vernicia montana. Classification (NCBI taxonomy): domain Eukaryota; kingdom Viridiplantae; phylum Streptophyta; class Magnoliopsida; order Malpighiales; family Euphorbiaceae; genus Vernicia; species Vernicia montana. The sequence continues at coordinate 39,271 of CATKHJ010587611.1, read as the reverse complement.
TTTTTTTCATGGGTTCTTTTAATGGATCCTCCTAAGTCTATGAGTCAGTTTGGAGGTGGAAACATTCATATTTCTTGGCTATATAACATGGTTTAGTCACTCATTTCTATTGCTTCGATCTTGTGACACAGACATGCCTTAGTCACTCATTTGTATTCCTTCAATCTCTCTCTTTCTAAGTATATCATAAATTTTAAAGGGGAAGCGGGTGCAATGGATTTAAGCGTTGACCTTCTATCATCACCTCAACTGTATTAAAAGCAAAAGACTTGTGATGCATGCATTTTTCCTGCAGTGTCACGAGTTTTGCTTTTTGACAGGTTACAGGTTTCTTTTATTGGACTTCTAGGCATGCTCATTCTAAAAGAGTGAAAAGTAAAATGCTGACTTGCATGATTCAAATTGAAGGTATGTTCCACAGATAAGCTTCATCATGATTATTCTAATGGCCTGCATATGACTGTGTGATTGAGATAGCCATGATAGTTTTGTTTTTGGTTACAACTAGGAGTATGCTTGGTATTTTGAGGTTGGAAACTGTCTTCCAAAGAAGCACCCTTTTAAATCATGTTGAAAAAAGCAGTTTGAAACTGTTATTTAGCTGTTTTGAAGCTTTTATTACAAGAGCATGCCAAACTCACCCTAAAAAATATTTAATAGCCTCTAAGTAGTATTTTCAATTTAGTGCTTTTCTCAATAGTAGTTCAAATAGTAAAGCCAAATAGACCCTTAATACTCCTTTAAATCTTCATATTTGTAGTCTAGCTTACTGTTTTAAGTGAACTATTTTCTAGATTCTTTTTTGCGCTAATAGAATTCTACAATTGGCCTTCATAGTTTGATTAACAGATGGATTATTTGTACTTACATAGTGGTCAAATGCGATGAGTGATGCCTAGGAAACTAATGCACAGTCAAAATATATTGTTTCCACCAGCTTCAACTTTGTCATATTTAATCCCAATCATGGTTCTTAGGAGTTTGAAATTAGCCTTACGAATTAGAATACTTACTCTCTCAATCTCTCTCTCTCTCTTTTGCACCCACTCACACGTGCACATGCCCACACGCTCGCTACATGGGGCATAAAGATGCTTTGACTGGTGGAAGAATGACAAGGAAAGTCTAGTCTTATATCACCGTCAGATCATTCTTTAGTCTTTTTTTTGTTTCTCATAAAAGTCCTTTATGTTGAATAAGTTAGAGAATCATATAGATATATACAGATATAATATTGTAATCTGGTATTCACTTAATACCTTTATTCGGTTCCTTAAATATTAGTCCATGTCGATGCTAGTGAAGGAGATTATTGATTTGCAAGTTTTACCTGAACCTGAGTTTTGACATTGAAAAACTATAGAAGTGTTGCATTTATTTTTGGTTATTCTCTCAAACCAGACATCTGGTTGTTGAGATCAAATAATGCTCCTTCCTCAATCTCTCTCACATGTGCATGCACACATGTTTATGATAAGAATCAACTATTCTTTTGTTCTTCATTTTTCTGATGTGTACAAACAGAGCCTGGGAATCTGGGCCAAAGTGCCCTTTCACTGAATTATTGAAAAGAAAAATGGCAGCATGCAGAGGAGGAATGTTGGGACCAGAAAGTTATTGCTGCTTTATTTAGCTTATAATATCTGAACTTATACCTTGTATATATACTTTCCCATACCTTTTCTTTTTTGAAGGAGAAAAGCTGGGTTGTTTAGTATCATTTATGTTTTTGATTTTTGGTTTCTGTTGTCTTGTATTAAAAGTTTGTATTTTGGAAAATGGATTGATGAAACAATCAAAAACCACATTTTGTAGTTTTCTCTTGTTGTGGCAACCTGTTTTGATATTTTAGGATACCAAATAACAAAAATAAATAGATTTTAATAATACATCTTTTTTTTTCGTATTTGAGAAATCAAAACCAAAAACAACAATCATACCAAACAGACCCTTAGCTTGATGAAGTTTTTATTCCTTAACTTCTACTGACTTGCAATACTTTGACATTAACTTGTGTTATTGTATGAAGAGAAAAAAAATAATAGAAAATGAAAGAAAAGAGCATAATCAAATTGTGATCTTATGGTTTCAGAATTTGCATCATTGTTTATTGTTCTTGTTGAGCTGATTTACTGGTTTTTGAGACTCAGAAATTATGATGTACATCAATAGTGCTTGTCTGGAATAATTTTTTTTTTTTTACATATTATGCCTACTAATTTATTATCCATTTGGTTTACTTTTTGCCTCAATTTTTTTTTCCTTCTCCTTTTCCCCTACAACAGGTCTACTAAACTTTGAATATGAAAGTTTGGCCAGAGCTGTGGAAGCAAAAGTGAAATCTGCACTAAATGTGTAAGGTATCAAATGATAACTAATTAACCAACAGTTTTCTTGGATTCTTATCCGTTTTTCTAATATCATCGTTTACTGATCTTTTCAAATTATGCATCATTTTGCTGGGTTTGATTTTATCCCACTTGTCATGGTCATTGATCAAGTCAAAGAAACACACCTCATCCAATGATCTGATCTGAGACTCATTTTGTCATTTTTGGTGTGATCCCATTTACTGAAATTGCTCCATCGTTGGAAATGGTGGTGGTGTTAGTGCCCTAGTTGGTGCACTTCTTGTGATTATTTTGTTTAAATTGATTTTCTGTGTTGATTTTAAATCACCAGTTAGCCAAAAGCTACCCAATTAAACTGGGGTTTACCATACGTAACATCTGAGGTCACCATTTTTTATTTTTTTTGGCTTTACCAACAAAATGTCATAGGGCAATGTTATTTAAATAATTAAAATATAGCTCCAGAAGGTATACTATAAAGTTTGTTAAAGTTACTTTCTGGGAATTCTCAATACTTCTCTTCTGATTCTGAAGTGTCTATGCGTGGTTAGTTTTACTTGTTTATATTCACATTAAATTTTGGTAGAAGACAGCGACTTCTAAATATGCCAAAGATTTAGTTTTGGTGGTGTGTTGCTCTTTGGACCAGATTTATATTTCATTTGATTATTTTGTAAATGCAATTATAATTTGTAATTGTAATTTGAGTTAATTCTCATCTCACACTGTTTCTAATGAATTTAAAAAAAAAAAAAAAAAAAAAAAAAAAACAGCAAATTAGTTTAAAATTGATATTTTTAAGATCCTATATATGGTATAAATGAATTTCAGTTCATATTTTTATGTTTAGTATAAAGGATGTTTAATTCACTTTTATATATTTAATTTTGTGAAATTTAATATGATTAAATTAAATTTTATTAATTATAATTTATAACTAAATGCAACGGTAAAGTTGGCAATTGATTGAGCTTAGCAAGTTGGCCGCCAGTCGTAAACACGTTTTATCATTTAATGTTTTGACTTATGAACGTCAAGGCTATGGTCAATTGGTCACAGTTGGACTTATGGGGCTAAGTGGCCACATGCTGCCATCTACAATTGTTTGGGACAACTTTTTATTTACTCTTTGATAGGTTGATTTGGCTCTGATTGAGTTTTCAAATTCATAACTTCACAATCTTGGAGTTTGAGTTTCAATATTATTGAGCTAAAGATTTATTTGTTACTAATCATAGCTCTGAAGGCATTAAATCCTTGATTTCTTATTGATTAATGTTTGAATTTGAGTAATTATTAAATTTGATGTTAGATTATAATGAAGTATGTTTCTCTTTTATTATTGTAAATTTTTTAGTGTTGTTATTGATAATTCGCTTTTGATCGAAATAAAGAATGGATTTTATAAGAGGTGGGAAAGTTGATTTTTAAAATCACTTTATTTCAACAAAAGCAAAGGAAAATAAAATAAAATATTTAGATTTAACTTGTCGTGTTGTCTTTTTTTTTTTTAAAAAAAAAAATAAGTATTTGGATAATCTAACCAAATTTGGTTCTTTAATAATAAAAGAGAAAATCACACCAAATACACATTTTTAAATTTTTAAAAATATATATATTTTTTTATACTTTTGATATATTTGTAATATACTTTTGATATATTTGTAATATATTTTTTATATACTTATAATATACTTTTAAAAATGAGACATTTTTGAAATAGAAAATTTAATAAATGTATTTTAAAAAAAAAATACATGTATAAAAATATTTTATCTTTTAGGAGTATTTGTGTACAAATCTCATAATAAAATTGGATCTCTAGAAGTTTTGAGTTAGAATTGTTAGTAATTTTTTAAAAAAACAGGATGATACATCTCTTCTCTTCCTTTTTTTCATAATATTATTTTAGATTTTTTTCTATTTTTTTTTTTCCAGTCGATCAGGGGTATCTTTGGATCAAGGCGAGTTCAATGGCGCATTATCCACGCCCTATGTGTTCAATAATTACCTCTTGAATGCTGATTTCGAGAATCAAACTCTGATCAATAAGAAGAAGAACAAATTTTCTTATCAATCAGGGTTTTTTCTAATATTTTTAAAATACATAAATATTAATTGGATTTTTTTTTTTTGGAAGTAGTATGATTAGAATTCATTATCATTGTTTGTTGTCCTATAATTATTAATTAGAAGTGTAATGGTTTAGAAATTGTTTATTTTATACTTTCTAAAACAAACCTACATTATAATAATACATACCTTTACGTTGGGAAAAAGCCCCAATCCCAAATTACAGAAACAATATCATATTTTTGGTACGCTCTCTCTTAATTTTCGTTTCTTTTCTCTCTGTGTATTTAATTATTTATTATGATTATTAGTTGCTTTATTGTATGTTTGCTATTTATCTTCCTAATGATTTTTTTTTATTATTGTTTTTATCTTCTTCTTTACCATGCATTCACATATGTATATTTCTCTACTCCTTATAATTTAATTTGCCTGCCAAATTTAAGGTGTGAGAGTTCTCTTGGATTTAAAATGATAGAGTTTCTCTTCAAATTATTATTAAACCTGATGTATTAGATTCATATCACAACTAATAATTTCTTAAATACTAAAAATTTATTATTTAAAATTACTAATATGAAATTAAATTTAAACGCAAACCTCAAACTAAGAGATAAAAGATAAGATAATTATAGAAACAATTAGAATGTTCAAATTAGAGGCTAATGAGAAAATGGATATATGATAAGTATTTTTTGAATTTTGAAGCAACGTTAAAAGATATTAATGAACTGTTTTTTTTTTTTTTGAATGATTATATAGTGATTATAATATATTTTTTGTTACAAAACAGTAATTGGATGATTCTCAATTTTTTAAATATTTACATAATAATAAATAAATTTGACTCTAATTAGAATCTTTTCACCTGCATATGATAATAAAAAAAAAATCATAATAGTAATTTTGTTTTTTTTTCTTTCTAATTATGTGCGAATATTAATAAATTTATTATTATGGACATAACAAACACTATAATTATATAATTTTAGAATAGAGTTTGTTGAAAAGAACTTTAGAGATTAAAAGAAGAATTATTATAGTTATAGAGTTGCTAGTCAAAGTTCACTTTGATGACTGACCAGCCAACTTGGGTTGGCCGTCACATTCAATTTGAGCCCCGCGCGCGCGCGTGCATTTATCCATACAATTTAGATGTGGGCTCCACAACCTCCTATACAAAACAAATTATATTTGTATTTGTAGTTTTGTACTGTTAGCTCTTAGTCAATAACGACTTTTTTTTTTTTATCTTTTTCTTTTTTGTCTTAATACATTCTTATTTAATTATTTTAATAATTTATTAAATAATTTGACAGTGATTTTTGATCCTGAAAGGATTAACTATCTTTCAATAATGTTTAAGTGGTAAAAATACCTGAAAAAAGAGTATCATCCCTAATCGACTGAGGCAAAAAAAAAAATGTTTTAGTCTTATTTAATAATTTTAAATTTTAAATTTTTTTTCCCCTTTATTTAACTATTAATTATATCTGAAGTTTGGATTTTTAAAAATGGCAACGAAATGGAGCGGGGTATCATCCTCCTTTTTCATCTCCACCTTAGCGAAAATTCTCCATCCCGTTTGAGGTTTTCACAGGAAATATAAATTTCTCTCCCCATTGTCATCCCTATGAATTTTCATGAAAATTAAATTTATAAAAAAATCTTAATTATTAAGTTTCTTTTTTATGGTTGATGTTGGTGAGATTTAAATTCAAAAACTTCCTTTTGTCAGATAGCTAAGTTTCATTGTTATTAGATTAGATACAATGAATCAAATAATGTATTTTTTTTTTCCTCTGTGAATGTTTTGAGTAAATTGTTTTTTTTTTTTCTATTAAAAGGTGTGTTTAATGTATTGTTAGAATATACTCCCTTAATTTCTTTTTAATTAATTTTTAAAAAAAAATTAAATTATTTGTCATTTTAAAAAATTAATAAGATTTTATTTTTTTTCTAATTTTTTTTTCTTATTATTATTCATTACTCTATAATTAATACACAAATTATTTAGTACTCTATAATTAATGAGAGTAATTTAGTAATTTTATTCTTAAAATTTTAACATAATTAATTGTTTCTTAATTTTCTTGAAAAAACAAAATACATCAATTAAAAAAGAAATTGATGGAATAATTCAGATTTAGATTTTTTTTTAAATGTATATATACACAAACACACACACAATGACAAAAAAGGAACATGTACACACCTCAGATTAGATTTGAATCTCTCAAATTACAAAAAATTATCACTAATTTAATGAGAGATGTTAAAGACGAGGATTCAGATTTGAATTAAATTTAATGGTAAATATATATATCATTGTACATATACTATCTGATTAATTATTAATTGATGTAAATTCGAATCCCTCCCTCTAAATGCTATATATATATATATATATTGCAAGAAAATCATATATAATAAATAAAATCAATTTTTACTGTATAACAAGCCCATGAATCATCCTCAAGATTCAAGAATAAAGCCAAAGAATTTTGTTATTATTATTTTATTTAAAAAAATAGTAGTATTTTTTTTATAGCTTCTTTTGACTTTTTTGACTATGAGTTGTTATCTTATCAATATTTGGAAGATACCCAATGGATCTTTTTCAACAATTAAAAAAACCATTAACATATTAAATAAATTCCCAACATCTCTCCTTCTCTCTCTGTCTCTCTCTGTATACAAAGATTCCTCACCCAGTAGTTCTCTGCTAGCGCCTGCAATTTCCTAACGTCTCTCTCCCCCTAAGAAAGCAAGAAAGGCTGTCTTTAACTATACATACATATTGTATATGTACATTTATTAGTAAAATTATACAGTACACGAGAATTCAGATCTTGAGCTATAAATACATTGGGCAGCCTTTCTGTTAAAGCAAAGTTTCAGAAATCAGAATTCACGTGCCTTTAGAAACAGAATTTGTTTCATGCTGATAGATAAAAAGTACTTTCTTATTATTATACATATACACTGCATGCATTGAGTAATTATCATTATCAAGAATTCTCTGTTTTTTATATACTTCTTCTTCTCTTACTTTGGGTTTTGTTGTTGTTATATATATATATATATATATATATATATATATATATAAATAAATAATAATATACAGAAAAGGAATTTTCTTGGAATAGTTAAAGAAGGGTGTGGGTCTTCTTCTGTGACTGTGAGTATCATGGGGTTTCGTGAGATGGGTAAGTGCTGGTTCAGTGGAATATTGGTTGCTGTGCTCTGTTTTGGGTGGTTGGAGAGTTTTGTGGTGGAGGGGTACCCAGTTGAGGATCTGGTGGAGAAGTTGCCTGGTCAACCTAAGGTTGGCTTCAAGCAATTTTCTGGGTATATTGATGTTGATGTCAAGAATGGGAGAAGCTTGTTCTACTTCTTTGTTGAGGCTGATAAGGACCCTGACAAAAAACCCCTTGCTCTCTGGCTCAATGGAGGTCAGTCTTCTTCTTCTTCTTCTCCTCTCTCTGTTGTTTATAATTTTTGTTGGCTGTCTTGTCTTGGTAATGGGTAATGGGATTCTTCTATTTTGTTTCTTTTCAGTAACTTTTTAGCTCTAGTTGTTTACTGTTTTTTCACCGTACTTGTTTGTTGGTTTTGTCCTTCCATTTTGCTTTCTACATTATAGATTCATTTTCTCTTTCCTCTTCTTTCTTTTTTTCATCTTTTCAAACACTTAAGGGTGCCAAAATTTGAATTTTGTTGTGTGTAACAGTCATTTAAATATTATTAGGTTTTGCTTTCTAATTTAGAAGTAACTAACTGCAAATTTGGATAATTCTTGTGTGACTCCATAACAGTAGCTTTGAATTTCAAATTTTGCATTGCATTTACTTATTTATTTATGCATAAATTCTCTGGTTAATTGCTGCAGAGATTCACTGCAACAGAAACATATTCCAATTTTACAACAAGAGCACAAAAACTATTTGCATTTTTCAAAATTTTAACAGAAAATTGAATTTTTAGTCAAATTAGCCAAGAAACAGTCCTATTCAAACCAAATGCAATTACTCTATTCTGCCTTTTATGAAAATCCTTCCTACAAAGTCAATTGTCTTTAAAAATATCTCTCTTTTATGATTACTAGTTTTTTTTAGAATACAAGGCTACACTTCTCCTGTAATTCTAATTGTAGGAGAAGAAGGATCCATTTGTCAATTATTAACAATGACATTCCATGTTCAGGTCCTGGTTGTTCCTCCATTGGTGGAGGTGCCTTCACGGAGTTGGGCCCTTTTTTCCCTAAAGGGGATGGTCGAGGCCTACGCAGAAATTCAATGTCCTGGAACAGAGGTAGCATATAGATAGCATAACAATCCAATTGGAATATCCATCTTTAATGGCTATCAATTTGCATTTACTTTCTTTATTTTCAATCTTTTGCAGCATCAAACCTCCTCTTTATTGAGTCTCCTGCTGGAGTAGGATGGTCATACTCAAATACAACTTCTGATTACACTACGGGGGATGCCAAAACAGGTACAAGAAACAGATTAACAGCTACATTAATTTCCTAACAACTTATTTAAGCATGTGATCAAGGAAATAATTGACATTGATGTGAGGCAGAAATAATGGTCTTTGGCTCATGGTTCATATTAGATTGGCCTAAGATTCTAAACACTGTTTTATATTCTTTGCAGCCCAGGATATGCATGTGTTCTTATTGAAATGGTATGAGAAGTTCCCAGAATTCAAATCGCGGGAACTCTTTCTTACAGGAGAGAGCTATGCAGGTGTGGTAAATAACATTGAAATTTCAGTTTTTGTTTTCTCTTTTACTAACTATTGAGGCAAAGTATTTCAAAAAGTATCATTGCTACTTCATTTTATAGAGAGAAAAATAGGTTATTGCGCAACAGAAGTTAAGTTCATGACATCTACTTTTGAGTAAAGGAGAGACAAATTTTTTTAACATATTGAACCATCTTTGACCATTATCAACGTGATTACATCTTTTTGTTTTGTTTTTCCTCTTTCTAATATAATTGCTACTTTCATCAGTTTTAGTAAATTCCTTATGTATATTAGTATTGTTATATAGGGCATTACATACCACAGCTGGCTGAGGTTCTTCTGGATCATAATGCACATTCAACTGGCTTCAAGTTCAATATTAAAGGAGTTGCTGTAAGGGAATCTGACTCTTCAATGTCTGATAAATATCTGAATTGTGTTTTCTGGTGTTTCTTTTGTATCTTCTGCTTGTGTCGTTTACCTTTTCTCCTTGGTTTTGATTTCCTGTGGTTAGATTGGGAATCCACTCCTTAGACTTGATCGAGATGTTCCAGCAACGTATGAGTTCTTTTGGTCTCATGGGATGATTTCTGATGAAATTGGCCTCAAGATCATGAATGACTGTCAATTTGATGACTACACCTTTTCAAGTCCACACAATGTATCAGAGTCATGCAATGAAGCCATAGCTCAAGCAAATAGCATAGTTGGTGATTACATAAACAATTATGACGTGATCCTAGACATTTGTTATCCATCTATAGTGGAGCAAGAATTGCGATTGAGGAAAGTGGTATGCTCTTTCTACCTTCTACTTGTTTGCATTGTTCATTCCTTATTGGAAGATCATATTTGAAGGCATCTGTTCATTTTTCATTTTTTTAAAAAATTATGCAGGCAACCAAGTTAAGTGTTGGAGTTGATGTGTGTATGACCCTTGAAAGAGCTTTCTATTTCAACCTTCCTGAGGTTCAGAAGGCTCTTCACGCTAATCGGACTAATCTACCATATAAATGGTCCATGTGCAGTGGGTAAGAGAAAATTTTGCGTTGTGTTTCCAAGCAACTTAAGGAGAAAAGATTTCTTAAAGCAAAAAATAACTTCTGTTACCCTCTTAGTTTCAAGTTGTCCGACATCTCACAGAGTAACTACTGAATAAAGTTTATTAGTAGAAGTTTTAACAATGTTATTTTCTGGTATTATTAATCTGCAGCACGCCTTTGATATTTATGGTTCCTATATGAGCCGTTGTTTAGGTTTTGCCTTCTGTACGATAATTGTATAATTAATTCACGGTATAACTAATTTTTGCATTTTGGCCTGCTGGACAGTGTTTTAGATTACAGCGATACTGATGGTAATATGGACATACTTCCCATTCTCAAAAAGATTATTCAAAATGGTATTCCAATTTGGATATTCAGGTAAGTTAAATATTTTACAGGATCAATGAATGTATATTTATCTTCTGTGTTCTTTTCTTAGCTTGTTCAGCAACATGACCACTATTGAATTGATCAATGTAGTGGTGATCAAGATTCTGTTGTACCACTTTTGGGCTCAAGAACACTTGTCCGTGAACTAGCTCATGATCTAAACTTCAAGATTACAGTCCCTTATGGAGCTTGGTTTCACAAAGGCCAGGTACTTGAGCACTCAGCTAGATTCATCGTTCTTCTTTGCAGCATTCGGCTATGTCAATAATGAACTACCTTGTTTGTTTTCTTATATTCTGAACAGGTGGGAGGTTGGGTAACAGAGTATGGCAATTTATTGACTTTTGCCACAGTAAGAGGTGCTGCTCATATGGTACCTTATGCACAGCCATCAAGAGCTTTGCATCTATTCAGTTCATTTGTGCATGGCCGGAGATTGCCAAGTACGACACGCATTCCATTGGATGATTAAAAACCATTCTTCATTTGTCACAGGCACATCATGAAAAGGTTTCTGTTGTTTAAAAAATCACAATTCTGAAAACAATAAGTAATAGATGGGGTTTCCAGCAATAATAGTTTCAAAGAGAAAGGGCATTTCAATTGTAGTTAAGGAGTTCTAGTGAAGGATTTTTATCTTGGTTTGATTTCTGGTGTTTGTATCTAATTGATATAGAAGATCATATTCATAATGGATTTGATAGGGGGGGTTAAATTGTAGTTACAAATTGTTTGAATTGGTTATATGAAGGATCATTTTAATTAGAGTTTGGCATGATTAATTCATGCAAGGAAAGCTACTCCTGTAAGCCTGTGTTTCTATTAGTGATAACTGCTTCAACCTTGTCAACTTTGCAAAATTGCTGTTCGAGCTTTAAGAGTGTTGTTTTTAGGTTACTGAGTTTGTGCATTTGAGACTGTGTTTCCTTTGGGAAAAATATGATAGTGCCAGGGATTTTTTTTAACAAATGCGTGACCAACTTGCTTATGCGCACAAGCCTTCTAAATAGGACCTTAATTATGGGATGTAAGCTACTGATATCCCAAATCTACTGAACAATTTGGCAATATATATCATCCTAGTCTCCTTAAGACTTAAATCATTAATGCTCAGTGGCAAGTCCATTGTATAAAGAGGAGTCTCTAATGTGGACCGAGATTAAAAATGGATAGTGGAGTCAAATTAAAAATGTATATATTTCAATTGTGTTCATACAGTTAGTGCGCTTTATAAAATATTTTAAAAATAATGACTAATATATTTAATAGTCTTTTATTATTATTTTTTTAATTTTTCATAAAAGAAAAAAAATTCTATCATTCAATCAAAGTCACTTGTAATGATCCCGAATTTTAATTAGGGTTCAAATTGAAAAAAGAAGAAGAGAAGATATAAATAACTCACGATTTTATCAAACACTGTTCCATAGGTCAACCGCTAACAGCCGATGGCTATCACTAGCAGCAGGAATAAGAAAAATAAAGCCTACTAAACAGCCTCAGCCTTCAAAGCTGGCCCAATCGCCAACATATCTACCCCTTGTTTTCATATATCATTGGCAAAAAAAATATGAGTCATATATATATACCATTTTAATTGAAGTCATGTTAGAATCATCCCAGTGTCGATGCGTCTCAGATTTTTCTTCAGAACGTCTCCAACCTCAAACCCGCACAACACCCATCACCAACTCCCCTTTTCTACTATCGCATACGATTCAACTCACGTTTCTCACACCCTTAAACCCCACACATATACCCATATCTTGCACTACTGCCTCCGGAAATGTAATCAGGTCAAAACCCACCACACGTTCGACGAAACGCCTCAAAGACTCTCTCTTTTTTCAACAACCACCAGAATTATCCATGCGCAAACCCTCAAACTTGGGTTTTGGTCAAAAGGGTCTTTAGGGAATGGCATTCTTGACCTTTATGCTAAGTGCGGCAATGTGGATTTTGCAGAGAAGGTATTTCGTAGGCTTGAAAATAGAGATATATTGGCTTGGAACTCTATTTTGTCAATGTATTCCAAGTTGGGATTTCTGGATATGGTTGTTAAGTCTTATGGCTCATTGTGGAATCATGGGATGTCGCCTAATGAGTTCACTTTTGCTATATTTTTATCAGCTTGTGGGAGATTGGATAGTGTTGACAGTGGTAGACTAGTTCATTGCAATGTTGTTAAGATGGGCTTTGAGTCTAGTTCTTTTTGTGAGGGTGCTCTTATTGATATGTATGCTAAGTGCAATCGCATGAGTGATTGTCGAAAGGTGTTTGATGGAGGAATGGTTTTGGATACAGTTTCTTGGACATCAATGATTGCGGGCTATGTTAAAGCTGGTCTGCCCGAGGAGGCATTAAAAGTGTTTGATAAGATGAAGGAAGTTGGCCGGAAACCAGACCAGGTGGCATTTGTGACTGTCATAAATGCATATGTTGGTCTAGGAAGGCTTGATGATGCGTCTGATTTGTTCTCCCAGATGCCTAACCCCAACGTTGTGGCATGGAATGTGATGATTTCAGGGCATGCTCAGAGAGGCTATGAAGTGAAAGCTGTCGAGATTTTTCAAAAGATGAGAAAAGCTAGTCTTAAATCCACTAGATCCACATTAGGAAGTGTATTAAGTGCAATTGCGAGTTTAACTGCTCTTGACTTTGGCTTGCTAGTTCATGCAGAGGCAATTAAACAGGGGTTAGACTCTAATGTCTATGTTGGAAGTTCGTTGATTAGTATGTATGCTAAGTGTGAGAAGATTGAAGCGGCAAAAAAAGTTTTTGATGCTTTAGATGAGCGAAACGTTGTCTTGTGGAATGCAATGCTTGGAGGGTATGCACAGAGTGGATGTGCCTATGATGTCTTGGAGTTATTCTCCAATATGAAGAACTGTGGTTTTCATCCAGATGAATTTACCTATACTAGTATTTTGAGTGCATGTGCTTGCTTGAGATATCTGGATGGGGGTCGGCAGTTGCATTCATTAACCATCAAGAACAAATTTGCCTCAAATTTATTTGTGGGAAATGCATTGATTGATATGTATGCTAAATCTGGGGTTCTTGAGGATGCGAGGAAACAATTTGAGCTCATGAAAAATAGGGACAATGTTTCTTGGAATGCAATTATTGTTGGATATGTGCAAGAAGAAGATGAGGTTGAAGCATTCCGTATGTTCCAAAAAATGCATTTGCTTGGGATTCTGCCTGATGAAGTTTCCCTGGCCAGCATATTGAGTGCATGTGCAAATGTAGAAGGTCTTTTGCAGGGGAAACAGATACATTGTCTCTCAGTCAAATCTGGTCTAGAAACAAGCCTTTACACTGGAAGTTCCCTTATTGACATGTATGCTAAATGTGGTGCTATTGGTTCTGCCCATAAAATTCTTGCATGCATGCCTGAGCGGAGTGTGGTCTCCATGAACGCACTTCTTGCAGGATATGCTCCTATTAATTTGCAAGAGGCAATAATTCTTTTTAAAGAGATGCAAGCTGAAGGATTGGATCCATCTGAAATAACTTTTACGAGCCTTTTAGATGCATGTGGTGGACCTCAACATTTGAATCTAGGAAGGCAAATCCACTCTCTTATTCTGAAGAGGGGCCTTAAGTATGATGTTGAGTTCTTGGGTGTTTCACTCTTGGGCATGTATATGAACTCTCTAAGAAAAACAGATGCTAGCATTCTCTTCTCAGAGTTTTTAAATCCAAAAAGCACTATATTATGGACTGCTATGATTTCAGGACTTACTCAAAATGATTTCAGTGACGAGGCTTTGCAGTTCTATCAAGAGATGCGAAGCTGCAATGCTCTACCTGACCAAGCCACATTTGTCAGTGTGCTTAGAGCATGTGCTGTCTCATCTTCTATTAGAGATGGTAGAGAGATTCACTCGCTCATTTTCCGTACTGGTTTTGACTTGGATGAATTGACGTGTAGTTCCCTTATAGACATGTATGCTAAATGTGGGGATGTGAGGAGTTCAATGCAAGTTTTTGAGGAAATGCATGCTAAAAGTGATGTTATTTCATGGAACTCAATGATAGTTGGATTGGCTAAAAATGGGTATGCAGAAGATGCCCTAAGAGTCTTTGATGAGATGAAGCAAACACATGTTAGACCTGATGATGTCACATTTCTCGGGGTCCTCACTGCATGTAGTCATGCAGGGAGGGTATCTGAAGGCCGTCAGATTTTTGATAGTATGGTTAACTACTATAAGATTCAGCCAAGAGTGGATCACTGTGCCTGCATGGTTGATCTTCTGGGCAGGTGGGGTTTTCTTCAAGAAGCTGAAGAATTCATCTACACACTTAATTTTGAACCTAATGCCATGATTTGGGCTTCAATGCTGGGGGCTTGCAGAATACATGGGGATGAAATTAGGGGCCAACTAGCTGCTGAGAAACTCATTGACCTTGAACCTCAAAA
Organism: Vernicia montana; assembly: GCA_949750685.1. NCBI lineage: Eukaryota > Viridiplantae > Streptophyta > Magnoliopsida > Malpighiales > Euphorbiaceae > Vernicia > Vernicia montana. The sequence goes on along the minus strand of CATKHJ010587611.1, from coordinate 24,224 downwards.
TTCTTCACCCTATGTGCTTCTTTCCAACATTTATGCTGCATCAGGAAGCTGGGATGATGTCAATATTTTAAGAAGGGCAATGAGAGAGAAAGGAGTGAAAAAGTTACCTGGATGTAGCTGGATTGTAGTGGGACAGAAGACACATTTTTTTGTTGCAGGAGACAAGTCCCATTCTAGTGCTGGAAAAATTGATGTAGTTCTCAAAGATTTGACAGCACTGATGAAAGAAGATGCGTATGTTACTCTAATTGATTCTCTTATACATGATGAGCAGTGAATTCTTCTCTTTTCAGTGCCTTTCTGCCTTCTTTGGCAGAGATGAAATATTTACTGAGCTTATGCCAAATTAGTGGAAGGTAAATTGATGAACAGAAGAATGTAGAGGCTGTCTACTAAGACACATTATGGCCGGAATGCAGAGAGATGGACTTGAAGACTCCCTCCTTATTGGAGGCCTAAATCTGCATGAAGTCTGTCATAGTAATTTTTTTTTGGTCACTCAAGTGGATTCATTGAGCTGAAGCATTATTTGACACGAAGACTTCTCTCCTTGGGACATTAAATATTTGAACGTGACTGATAATTTGATCTCTAAGATAACCGTCTTATTGATTTGATCAATTCACCTCATGGGAATAAGGCGCTCAGAAAATGAAATTCATTCAGTAAAGTAAGCTAGCCTTCTGGACAGTAAATTTTATTTGGATAGTTTCTCATATGGTTCAATGGTCAACTTTAAGGATTCTCTTACCAATCTTTTCATGTTTAATGTTATGGATAGGTTTTCTGAATTATTTGTGGTTGGTGAGTTATGTGGTGGAGAGGTACCCAGCTGAGGATCTGGTGGTGAATTTGTATGGTCAATCAAATGTTGGGTTCAGCTGAAGATTCTGGCTCATTGGAGGTTAGTCTTTCTCATTGATGTTAAATAATTTTTTTTTCAAAATGCATGCTGTTATATCTGGCCGATAGATTGTGATAGAACAGTAAATTTTGTTGAAGACAAATCTCACTATATGCAGGTGAAATTATGCAGTTTTGGAATGCTGATGAAAAAAAGACAGTTTTGTTGCTGGATTTTATTCGTTTTTCCGTGATGAAGACTAGTGGTGAGAGAACGCCCTTCTTTCATCACTGCTTGTCTACCCATTGAAGCAGAGATAGGTCTATTTGAAATTGCTGTTTGAACTATGATTGATACAAAATATATTGATAGATAGAAGTCGTGCACTGGCTGGCAGACAGAATATGACAGTAAGGCAGGAGGATGTACAAGCAAGATTGGCTTCTTGTAGAGGTCTAGAACTTCATGAAATGAATTCTTCGACATCAAGCATTTGTTTACGCCGAGTAGCTTCTCATTTACAAATCTCCTAGTTATTTATTTGTTGAACTCACTTTTAATTGGAAATAATGAGTCTGCAAATCAAAAAATGAGTCAAAGTTGCATCCTGGACCATAAATCTTGTGAAGGTGGTTTATGGTTCTGGCTTACAAATATCTGTTACTCCTTTCAATACTGATTCTTATGTTACAACAGGAATGAAGATCAAGAAACTTTGATGGTGATATGCAAGGATGAAAATGAATGAAGATGAATATTGCTCTTATTCTGGAAATTTACCAGAAAGATTTATTTGCCTTTAACACTTTAGTCTTTGGTTTTAGTTAAGAAATCAATATCCAAACCAACCCACCTTTAGATTACATCAAAATCAATGACCCCCATAAGTATAATTTGTACCTAATGCATCTTTGCGTGTGGCTGACTTTTGCCAACTACAAAACAAATGAATCAAACTACGATTTTCTTACATCTCAGTTCTTGCAAAATTCACTATATTAGCAATATAATACTTTGCCATTAGACCCCTTTTTTTTTAAAAAAAAAAATTCCTTTGGATTCGGTCATCTGGAAAAAAAGAAAATTAAATATTAAATGAGAAAATTCAAACTTAGATCTATTTAAATCATTCAGAATTTTTTTATGATTAGAAATTTGGAAAAGAAATTGAGAATATATTAGTGGATATGAATCACATATGAAAAAGTTGAATTTCAACTATATTTATTATTGTTAATAATTATTTTATTGTCCCTTATTATTAATTTTTTTTAGCATATATTCCCTTAAATTTTATATAAACAATTTCAAGCTAAAAGTAGAGAACAATCAAGTGTAACCAAGTTTAGATAAGCTTGAAGGTATGAGATGGATTCATTGGTGACTTTTTTAATCAAACAACCATATTGAAACACGTGTCGAACATATCTTCATTAATCTACAGTCTGATTCTCTGACCCAATATTTATTAGGAAAAGTCACCGACAATTTCTTTTGTTTTTTTTTTTTTGCACAGAACCGACAATTTCTTTTGTGTCTTCTTAACAGGCTTTGGTCTTTGGTTAAAACTTAAAACTTAAAACCTTAAGAAAATGTCCAAACCAACCTAACCGTTAAATTAACAGTTTAATACTAGTGTTTCTCCTGAAATGACCAAACTGCCCTCACCTTTCAACCATAATTCCCTCTGTTCAATAAAACACCTCCCTGAAGCTCTAGCTGCAAGAAATTCCACTCTCAACCCCCACAACCACAAGCTTTAGTTTCTTGCAAAACCCAGTTGAACAAATCGTAAGTTCTCTCTTTATTCAGTGGTTAAAAGTGGAAAGAGAAATTTTGTTTCCCTTACTTCAGTTCATGGTTGTTAAAGATTCTCTTTTTGCTTATTTGACCTTCAAATCAATTGTTGAACTTTTGATTTGATTGAAATTATTACTGATCTGGTTGTACATATATGAACTTTGGTTCTGTTTAGGTTCTGGGTCAGTTTTTTTTCACTTGTATGGTTCATCTATGATGACTAATTGAAGTTGTGCATGTATGCATTGCAAAGAAAGATGATTGGGATGGTTGATTGCTTCAGTCAAAGTTCATTTGGCCATTTGAGGCCCTTTGGTACAAGGGTTTTCGTTTTTGGCAATGGAATTATAAAACGCCATTGTAAATTCTGGATCTTTCCATCATTCAATGGTGTTATTGCAGTTGGTTCATTGTTGTCTTTCCTTTTAGCCATGGCATGTGCATATTTGTTTCTGTTCCCCAGATTTCAGCCAGTTATTCATGGTTATGAGATTCTTAAGTCCAATGATTCAATTAATGAGTGCAATGTTTTTAAAGGAAGTTGGGTCCAAGTCCAAGGTGAAAGTTACCCTCTATATAATGCTTCACAATGTCCTTTTGCGGAGCGTGGATTTAATTGCTTAGCTAATGGGAGAAGAGATAGAGGTTATACAAAATGGAGGTGGAAGCCTAAGAATTGTGATATCCCCAGGTTTAATGTGCATCAAGTTCTTGAAAAGCTGCGTGGGAAAAGGATTGTTTTTGTTGGTGATTCATTGAGTAGAACACAGTGGGAGTCTTTGATATGTATGCTCATGACCGGTGTGGAGGATAAGAAGAGTGTTTATGAAGTCAATGGGAATCAGATCACCAAACAAATTAGGTTTTTAGGTGTAAGGTTTAGTTCATTTAATTTGAGAATTGATTTTTACAGATCAGTTTTCCTGGTGCAGCCTGGTCCAACACCTAGGCATGCTCCTAAGAGGGTTAAATCAGCACTTAAACTTGACAAGTTGGATGATACTAGCAATGAGTGGATTGATTCAGACGTTCTAATATTTAATTCAGGGCACTGGTGGACACCAAGTAAACTTTTTGAAATGTAAGTTACTTAGTTTCCTGATAACTAATTGTGTATATTTGTTAATGTTGCTTATAATAGGTCTTGGCTGCAGTTAATTTGAAGAACTGTGATTGCAATTATCACTGTCTTCTAGTAAATAATGTGATATATAGCTTCTTACAAGTTTCTCGTAATGTACCATGCGGCACTGTAATATATTTTGATAAATGCATGCATCAAAAAGCTTGCTGTGCATTGTTACATCATATCATCTTCTGCAATTTCACCAGTTAAAAGGATGAATTCTTTGGAATCATACACAAGTATTAGATGCCAAACTGTTGGAAGATGTGCGGAAAAATTGTGTATTTTCTCAATTTATTTGCAATGATTATGTGGAGTTAAGTACGAGAAATGTCCATCCAGGAACACATTATTCACCCTTCTATTCTCCAATTTTAGTGATAACCATGCATGACGAAGTTTTATGTGTCTGTGTTCTGATGCAATTCTGTTTGGCAGTCTTAAGATGCTGTTGTTCTGTTCTCTGTAATGAAGTGCACTTAGCGCCCATGAAACCTGAGAGAGTGGTTGGAGTAACTGGTTTAAGACAAGAAAACTGTGGATGGGAAAGCTTTGTAACTTTATTTCTACTAGTAACAGTATCCTTCTTATCCTTGTGGATATCGACATGGAATCTCTCAATCATGCTCCAAAACATAACAAATAACATCATCAAAGAACATGGAAATAACATTTATATGTGTGCCCATCTATGTAGCATCTGTAGTTTGATAGGATTCTCAATTCAGACAAATAATCTGAGGGTCCATCTGGATAGATGTGGATTTGAAATGATTGAATATTTAGATTTGTGTTTCATGTCTAAAATCATCAAAAATCAACATAATCCCAAATCCATATTCTCAATAATTTCAAATGACTACCAAATGGACCCTGATATTATATTCTTGTTTTCTGCTCTGTCAACCATCTGAGTACTTTGGAATGCCATGCTTAATCAATGTATAGTCTGTCTCTGTCCAATAAGCTTCCCACATTAAACCTAGAGAAATTTCTTTTTTCTCTATCTTTTGCAAATTTCAGTTGACTTTTTGGCAAATATACAGTGATATTAACATGTTTATTCAGACAGGGGCTGTTATTTTCAGATTGGTGGTTCACTGAAGCTTGGATTGCCTATCACTTCTGCCTTCAGAACAGCATTAAACACATGGGCATCCTGGGCTGAGACTACCATCAATGCAAATAAGACAAGTGTTTTCTTCCGTACTTTTGAAGCTTCCCATTGGAGGTGTGCTATCTACCTTTCTGTTGGCTTCTTTTTTTTTTTTTTTTGGTTTTATTTATCTCAATAAATCTAATTCTACTGTTTTAGCTGTCATTCATTAATTTTTTCTGCTCTGGATGGTTTTCTGGAATGTTAGATTCATTTATTATTTTTCCTTAGTTGTTAGTTCTTCTGCTTCTGCAAGCCTTTTCTTGCTGGTGATAATTTATTCATTAGACTGTGGTTTGCTGCAAACTGTTTTAGTAAAATCTTGCAGAACCCTGAAAATCCTCTACCAAATATGGATGGATATGTAATTTCTGAATATGTGAACTGATTTATTGTTAAAAATGGATTTGTACTGTTAACAAGAACTGGAGGGATAAATTCTTTTGTGGATCAGATATAGCTGGGTGCCCTACTTGTTGATGAAAAAGAAATATGTATTTTTTTTTGGTTCAGTCATAACAGTAGTGTTTGACTGCCCCTAGTTAGAATCTTTTCAGAGCACACCCCCTAAAGTGAGCCATGTGTAAGACTATTACATGATATTTCATCTGGGGCAATGGCTAAGAAAATTACTGCAGAAGGTTGCGCGTTTGCTATCTGATACTTAAAATTCTAGTTTAAAATGATTGAAGAATTCACATGCATATCTAAGCTATGGATGATGTTCAGTGACATTGTTATCTAAAGATTACCATGTTATTTAGTATTCATGTTTTTTAAGTGACATTGTAACTTTCTGTCTGCTATTTGTCAATTTACTGAAAAGTCTATGCAAAAGTCGACTGATAGTATCAGTTTTACCTGTACTAGTGGCCGGAACCGTCTTTCTTGCAAAGTGACGCGGCGTCCTTCATCGAAAACTGGAGGAAAAGACCGGAGCCCAGTTTCAGACATAATAAATAAGGTTGTGAAGAACATGACAACTCCAGTGACAGTTCTTCATGTGACACCTATGGGGGCATTCCGGAGTGATGCACATGTCGGTACCTGGAGTGACAATCCATCTGTGCCTGATTGCAGCCACTGGTGTCTACCTGGAGTACCTGATATGTGGAATGAAATTCTCTTGTCGTATCTGCTGTACAAGAATGAGCCATTTGTTCCATACAAATGAAGTTACAAGTTTGCCTACTATCTTCAAGCCTCAAGTCTATCCCATTGAAATTCCCAAGGCATTTGTTTAACTAATTTCACTTCACACGACATTTACTGGACAGAGAAGTTCAACAAATATTGACCAATGTGCGATTCAGGATCCAATAATACTACAAATAATGTATATTCTTTTGTTGTCAATTGTAACATTGTCATTCATACTTATTTTATGCAAAAGTTTTTCTTAGTGATTTTAGCTTAAGAAATGAATAATTTGAATGCTGCTAAAACATTGCTGCATAGATTTCTTGATGATGTATGAAAGAGGTTCATTTCCAGGTATTGGAAAGCTGCAAATCTGCAATAATTGAATTGATATTAGAAATTCTCATTCATTTCTTGAAATGAATAGTTTTGACAATATTTTGTATGAGACCTTATTTCCATTCTCTGAATTGAAAACATGTATTAAATCTCTGTCTGATCATTTTCGACACATTTTGCTTATGTTTTGTTGGCATGATTTAGGGGCAAATGAGATGGATGGCTTGAAGCTTGAAGTTTCATACCAGTTGATGCTTTCCTTTGTTTGAAGTAAAAGAAAAAAAAAAGGGGGAAAAAACAAAACAAAAAAAAAAACGTATGAATATTGATCTTCAATCCAAGTCTGATGCATCACTTCGCTCTGGTACCAATAATTAAGAAAGAAAAAACAGAACTGAATGGAAATTATGGTATATATGACCTAAAACAATGGATATTATTATAACCTTTGAAATTGGGGAATAGAAATGAGCTTGAGAAGAAAAACTGAATTTAAGCATTGTGAGGGAAACAGATGAGTGAAGTGTTTTACAATGCAAACAATCAAATCCCACAAATCTTAGAATGAGAGTCAAGTCACCAAAAACTTGTTATTGATTTTAACACTAAAAAATAATCCAAATCTCTCACTACAAATAGCCACTACCCAACACCATTAATTATCATTAAAAAACATCCCTCAATTTCAAAACTATCTTGGCTAAAATTCTTCAAATTATTAATGGCCTCTCCCAATAATTTTGACTTCCCATATTTCCCTCCTCCACCACCAAGTCACCCTTCCAAGCCGCCACCACCACATGTTAGTCCACCACCACCACCACCACCACATGTCCGTCCACCACCACCACATGTACGTCCACCACCACCACCTAATGTACATCCACCACCACCACCCCTTCTGCCACCACCATCACCAAGCAACAATAGTACAACAGTGATAGTAATTGTGTTTGTCTCATTTGGTGGGCTTTTATTTCTTGCATTTCTTGCAGTTTGTTTGGGTTGCTTTCTTAAGAAAAAAAAGAAAAAGGAAATTAAAGAAACTGATCTTATTCGTAAGGATGAACACTTGAAAATTAAAGAAGCCATTGTAGAAGGGCCTCATGGACCTCGAGCTGTAATGATAGAGATTGAAGATGATGTTCATGTTGATGAAATTATCAAGAAAGAAGAAAAATTGGGTAAAGATTTGCATGCTAATAAGTCTTTGGAGGTGGGTGCTCCCTCTATTTCTGCTTCTAATCATCCCCTGCAACTTGAACAAAAGGCCTGATTAATTAATTATTCCTTTGTAAATTACAATTATAATGGTGTTCTCATTTGAAAAGATCCAATTATTGAAATAAAAATGTATGTAAAACTGTGTTATACGATTAAGATTGTTTCTCTCAAATTTACATGATATCAGAACAGGTAATCATATTTACTCAAATACCTAATTACTTTGACGATTGTTCCGATTTATCCAAATATCTAATTACTCAAATACTTAATTCCGATTTAATCAAATACCTAATATATCTTGCCAGTTATTTTGGTTTACTCAAGTACTTAATATATCTTGCCGATTATTCTGGTTTATTTAAGTATCTAATTACTTTGACGGTTATTTTGGTTTACCTAAAGTATTTTGAGAGTGGAGTGTTAGAGTATCTCATATCTAATAAATATAAAAATATTAAATAATTAATATAGAAATAAACTCTCCAATCTTAACAAACTAGCTTTTAAAATTGGTTCTTTCAAATCTATATTAAAAATTTAACAAAATTTAATATATATGATTAATATAGAAATGAATTCTCTAATTTTAATAAGTTAGTTTTTAAAATTGGTTCTCCCAAATCTATATTAAAAATTTAACAAAGTTTAGGTATATATACATACTCTGTTTTTTGATTCTTGATTCATAATAATAATAGTAAGTTCAACAATATACTCTGTTTTTTTGTCTCAACTACTTGTCGTTTTTAAATTATTTGAATGCTAACCCTATTCATCCCATGAAATGACATTTTTTGAGTGAATAAACGACATGTCGGATTTCGAGTACGGGCCATACTGCGAGCCACAAGTTCTATTTTATAAAGCCAGCGGTCCAGCCCAAGTCAAATTTATGCATGAATTGAGGTGAAATTAACCATGAAAATGTTTGGACGCATCAATATATAATTTTCTTTTAATAAAATATAGATAGTTCATCAATTAATTATCACAGGGAAAGAAATACTTATTATCTTTATTATAATTGATTAATGAGTTTTTTTTTTTTTTTTTTGGTCTCGTAAAAGTATGAAAGGATGAAATTAAACATTTTGTTTTGTCAAATTTGAGAATTTAATTGTTAAAATTCTAAGGTCAAAAGTATGAATTTATCCTGTTATATTTAATTAAAAAAATTTGATTCTTCCACATTGAATTCTTGATTTTTTTTTTTTAATGCTAATAAACTTTTTATGAAAAAATAAAATCCATTAAAAATTTATTAACAACAATGTTTAAATTATGTAAAAATTAAAAAGATTTAAAGATGCATAAATAAGTTTTTATTTTGCTTAGGTCCAATCACCTTATGTGGAAATCACTGACGGAGGCAGGGGAGCAGGGGGTCACCCTAAAATTTCTTCACTACTAGTAGTAATAAATTTTAAAATTACAATGTATGGCCTCCTCAAAAAAACAAATCACAATGCACAGTTATAGCCATTCTTTAATTTAGCCCTGGCCACCATCCGGTTTAGAATTATAATCGAACCAGCCAAAAACTAGACTAAAATTAGAGTTATAGTCACGGTTTCAGTTCAGTCTCAAATCGTTACTATTTATGATTCGATTTAGATTCCATAAAATTTTAAACCGAAATCGAAATTATCGGTTTGATTCTAATTTAAACTAGCCAAAAACCCAAAGGTTTTAAGTTTTTAGGAGCAATTTTTGTAAAAAAAAAAAATTTAATAAACTGTTTAGGTTCAGTTGGAAATCGAACGAAAACTGTATGAATTATAACCAAACCGATTATATATGGTCCGATTTTAATTCTATGAATTATTGAATTGAAATCGCCGGTTCAGTTTTGATTTAAAACCATGGCGGGCTACTTTAATGTATTTAATTTTGAATTAAACTTTGAGCACATCAAGTATTTGGTCATTTGGATTTTAAAGTTCATTTAATTTAATGAAAATAGGACAAAACTGTTATAGATAATTATTATATGTGGATATTACTTAAACATCCTTGAGTATATATTTTAGAGAGATTATAATATAAGGTTATTTCAGTAATGTTGTATACACTAAACCCTAGCTATTCTTCTATATAAAGAAAAGCTAGAGTTAATCTAATAATAAGAGTTTGAAACCCTTTTACTCTCTACATATTTTCTCTCTCTCTCTCTTTACTTTATTGCTTTATATCTCTTCTTATTGTGTTTGATATACTGAGCTAATAAGCCGATTTACAACAAAAAAATATATATATATATACTATTCATTTGTATTATTTGCTATCTATTTTAAAAAGCCTAATTATCTAAAAAATTTCAAACCATATAGCTTTTAACAATTTTATCCAAATTCTTTTAGATTTTTCACACAAATGCCTATATTTTAATTTTTTTTTCTAAAATACAATCCGACGAGGGAAAATACAAAAACGCGGTGGTTGTTATTTATGTGTAATTTTTTTTTATGTAAAACGAAAAAAAAAAAAAAAAGAGAGTCAGCAATAGTTCAATTAAAACGGTGTGTTTAAATAAATCTCAAAGTTATATCTTATGCTTTTGTCTAAAATCCTAATTCATTATATTTATCTTAAATTTGTGTCTTATTTTTGTTGATAGAAAAGCAAAATTAAATCATAATGTCTCGAGAATTTAATTAATAGAGTTTTAATTCTGTCGCTTCGATGTCCAAAGCTGTATGCAAATATGACAATGTTTTGTTGACTCATTTTTTTTTCGTTTTATATAAAAAATTACATATCAACAATAGTCACCACGTTTTTATATTTTCCGTTGCCGGATTGTATTTTTAAAAAAAATATTGAAATATAGATATTTGTGTGAAAAATCTAAAAAAAGAGATAAAATTATTAAAAAAAAATTAAAATATAGGCATTGTGAAAAATCTGAAAGAATGAAATAAAATTAATAAAAACTATATAGTTTGGAATTTTTTAGATAATTAGGCCTTTTAAAAATTCATGTCACTCTAATGTTCTCATTACATTAGTCTTATTATTATAATCATCATCATCATCATCATTATTATTATTGTTATTATTATACTGTAATGTTATTTTTTTTTTTTATAATTTTAGGTAATGTTAATTATATTGTAATGTTATAATTTCTTATAATAGATTTTTATTATAATGTTAAATTTACTGGAATTCAAAACAATAATATTTTCAAAAGAATTTTTAAAAAATGATAAAAATAACAATATTTAAAGGATATGTACATTTGATTATTTGATTATAAAAAATGAAAAAATAGAGAATTTAAATATAAATAATGAGAAATAATGCTATTTATATATTGGCAAATACACTTAAACATATGGCCAAATATACAACTCTAAATACATTTGCAACTAATAAATGAATGACAAGTGGACGATTGAGTCTATTTAGCAATAAAACTCAATAAATGAACTGTTATATAATGAGTTTTTGTGAATTATTTGTCTGCTTGATATATATATATATATATATATATATCAAATTCTATTATGATGTTATTTATTTATTTTTTAGTAAAACAATATAGAAATTAAAGAAGAAAAAAAAAAAAAAGAGAAATACCCAATTTAGGGTATAAACTTTTTCCAAATACTTAATTTGAAGTTTAAAATAAAATTTCGATTAATTAAGGGCTTAAACTTAAAAAATAGGTCAATTAAGAGTTTAAGTGGTTACGTATTATCACGTGATCATAACATACTTTATTCAATTTGGTAAAATGATTTTGTGAGATTCATTTTATATTTTTTAATAATAAAAATATTAAATATTTTAAAATAATAAAAAATATATATTAAAACTAAAAACTTAAAATAAAAACAATCAAACCCATATCGAACTGAACGTAAAAACAATCGAACTCAAAATATAAAAATATTCTTCACTATAAGTTTTGTGTCAGGTACAATCGTTTGGACAAGATGACGATCCACTAATAGAAGCACCATCCAAGGATCAATGGGGTATGATTCTTCACCAGGCTACACGAGTTTCAATCAAAAAATCAAATTGAGGATCATCATTAAAACCATCAAACACAAAATTTGCAAGAAAAGGAATCAAAATGAACCTGAGGAACATGGTCACATGAACTAGGTACAATTGCTCCTCCAAGGCCTGGACAGCAAGGAACTTCTTTAGTACTCTGGCAATTCTTACATTCTAGACTCACATAAGTTGCCTTTGCCTTGACTCTTGAAGCAGCTATAGAAATCCCAACAATCTTAACCAGCTTCGAGATATACTGAGCTTGCAAATGAACATATGACTAGTAAATAAAATAAAATTAAAAAAGCCATGTATTAAAACAAAACTAGAAAAAGAAGGAAAAATACTAACCCCAAGAGATCGCATAGAAACAGGATCCTCCTTCGAACTCAGTAAGATCTATACTTCCCGAAAACAATATTCAAATACAATATTCAAAGCCACAGAGCCTTTGCATGTCCAACTCAACCCATGATTCACCAATAAACCACCAAGATTCAGATACCACCGAAAGGAAAAGAAGAATTGAAAAGAAGAAAAAGGAAAAGAAATTATAGAAACGGAAAGAAATGAATCATGAAAAACAAAAATAAAAAAGAAGAAAATAGAAACTTAGTTTTGAATATGAATCTCCACCATGTGTTGTCCTCCTCTACAATTAATAAAATCAGAAATTACCGGATATTGGTTTGATTTTTTTTTTAAATTTTAATTTTAAGAAATGAATTGCGTTCGTGAATCAATGATAAAGAGAAAGAGAGATAGAAATTTAGATTTTGCTTCGCTAAAATCTAACTCGTATCTGGACTAGCCCATATATGGATTTCAAACTCATATATGAGTTAGGTTTATATCATAGTAATAAAATTAGTTTGATTTTATACGCGTGTTATCTCTTCTTTCTCTTCTATTCTCTCTCGTTTTAGGTTGCTGTTGCTTTGGTGTTTGCTTGGGGCTTCCTCCGGTGGCTTAGGTCACTGGATGGGTTCCCCTCTCTTTATTTTTCTTAGTTTATTTTCTATATGTCTTTGATTTTTGTTTTCCCTCTGCGACTTGCAGGTTTTGCATGCCCGTCCAGATCGGACCTCAAGCTTTTTGGGTCTTCAAGTGTGGCGGCTGTGCTGCTCACCTCTCCAGTGTCTCTGTCCAGATCCTTCAGCGGCCCCTCATCATCTTCATTCTAACAAGGTGCGGAGCCTATTGGAGGAGGGAAGAGTTGGCTAATCTGAGCTAGGGGTTCTCGCATCTTGAGTTCATCTTCTCTGATATGTTTGCGATGTGTTCCCTGGTCCTGGACAGAGGCCTAAATCCTTCATGGCGACGGTCGATCAAGCGCAGGGGTTTGGACCTTTGTTAAATAAACCCTGGATCTGTTCGTTCTCCGGGGTGGGATCCTATTGAAGCCGGTTGGTACAAGTTTTTTGGGGACGGCTCAGGCGCTTCTCTCCTTCTGGTGGTGATAACTTCCATCTTCAAGTTCCTAGCGGCGGTGCTTGTGGTGGATGCAGTTCTGGAGCCTTCTGGAGATAGCCAAAGTTATCAGGGGTATTTGCGTCATTTGTACATCTTAGTATGTTTAGCCCTAGTGGCTCTGTTTGTTAATTTGGGCTTTTAGCCCATGTGTCAAAACCTATTTTTGAGTAGTTATTACTAGACATTTAGTCCACAGTTCTCCTGTGATGTACCATCTGGGCCTCCTCTGTGTATAAGATTTGATGTACTAACTTGGATTTCATGTCTTTATTAATTTTAGTCACTTTTCTTTAGGGGGAAAAAAAAAAAGTTATGAGTTCTATTTTTTTTTAAGTTTTTAATTTTAGTATTTTATCATTTTAAAATATATTTTTTAAAATTTTAACAATTTTTATATTTAAAAATATAAATGAGTTCCTCATAAATTAACTTTATTAATCTCACAAAGGAAAATCACTAGTCTCCGTCCAAAAAGCCCTTAATTAACCTACAATATGACTTCAAAGTTCAAACCTTTAATTGCACGAAATTTTTTTTTAAGACACCAAATTGAACATTTTGAGAAAGTTCAGGTTCCAAATTGGGTATTATCCCAAAAAAAAAAAAAAAAAAAAAAAAAAATCTATCAAAACCTTTGAAAAAGGACCTTCAATGGCTCGTTTATTTACCATTTACCAATGGCGATAAAAGAGCCCATCGAACACGGCGAAGAAAATCACAAATTTCCCAAACCCTCGAGGGTTTTTTCTTCTCTCGAACAAGACCACACCTCTCCAACACGCACCGACCAAACACACACACACACACACACACATACTCACAGCCGATACAGAGCATAATTTCTTGTTCATATATTGTAGAAACTCGCTCAATTTCTTCAACAAACCAACCGCCTTCAATATGGGTAGCGCCACTGCTATTGAGAAGACTGAGGAAGAGCTCCAGCGAGAGATCGATGAACTCCATCGCCAACAGCGCCAGGTCGACTATACATTTTGTGGGGATTATTAGTATGTTTGATAGTTTTGTGGGTATAGATTATTAATCTCTCTTTTATGTGTTTTCCTTTTGTAGATTACAGAGCGGCTTCGTGATCCTCGTGGACTTCGAAGAGGTGGGTTGTCTGGTTCTGGTGGTCCTCGGAACTTCGCCGCCAATGGGGTTCGCCAGCGAGGCTTTATTAGACCTGTAATTTCCTCTTCGTTTTCTATATGATTACTCTCTGGAGCTTATCAGCTTAATTTTATCATGTCCCTTTTAAATTTGTCTTGAATTGATGAATTGCTGAATGGGTTTTTGTGGGTTTTTCTAGGCTGATAGGAATGATGCAGAAGATCAACCTCCTGCAAAACGAAGGCTTTTGTCTGCGGTTGTCAAGGTAAAATTATTTGTATTTGATGGCATTTGCAGGAACTAGGAGAAAGTGTTTATATTAGTATAAATTCTATGTTATATTTTGATTTGGGTTATAAAGTATAGTTAGAATACCTGTTGAGTAATGACTACATTTTTAATTATTTTTAATTATTTGAAATTGTTCAAGAATTGTATAATTGAGTTTTTGGCATTTTTGGAACGAAGGTGGAGGATGGAGAGATTGTTGAGGACCCAGAATCGGCAAATGATATGATGAAGCAGCAGTCAGCTGAGGAGGAAAATTTTGGGGCTGGGATAGAGAATCAAAGTGATGGAAAGCTATCGAATTTACAGCAAAGTGGTTGGTCTAGGAGGGATGGCAGTCAGAGAGTAGGGAAGAGGGTAAATGTTAAGTCTTGTCTTGCTGACTGTTATTCTGTGGATGTAAATTATAGTTTTTCCATTGTGGTTTCTGTTGATAGGATATTGAACTTCCAGTGGCTGAGCCTGTGCCAAGGGTATTGCCAAAGGATGAGGATCCAAGCTTGGTTAGCCGAAATAAAAGAATGCTGGGGCAACTTTTAGGTACTTTGGAGGTATGCATAAATTTATTCCTTGATGCTCCTAACGCACTGGCAATTCAATTGAATACAGTTTGACTCTGAATAAGCTGGAACTCGCATGCATCATTGCATCAACTTTTGCCTTTTTTCTATTAATAATCATGCTTGCCAATAATTGATCACAAATTTTTTTGCTTTTGATGGTGGATAAATGCAATGTTGATTTTGTTATAGTAGTCTGTACTTGATGCAAGACTTCTCCAAAAGTTCTGCTAGAAAATTCTAAATTATTTTCATGCTAAAGTATGCTTTTATAAGCAAATTTATTTGCTTTCCAGTTTTAGCATGAACTTGCGCTTTGTGTCTATGATTTGTTATTTCTTATATTTTTATCATTGTTGAATCCATTGCAGAAATTCAGGAAAGAAGATATGAAACTTTCGGGGACAGAGGCATACAAACAAAGGTCAAATGCTTTGCAAAGAGTGAGTATATCATCTCATATCAACTTAGCTGGTCTATGGCATGCTTACATTTGAATTGTTCCTAGTTGTAAACAAGTGGCTTGGTTGCATAAATCTTTTTCTTGTCTAACTCTGTTCAAGGTCATTATCGGTTGAAAATTAGATATCAGAGTTTTACCCCCCCTGCTTTCTATAAGAATTACTTATTTTTCTTGAGAATTTATGCTACAAATAATTCAGTAAGGATGATCATTTATACAGCTTGTCTTGGGGGTTACAGATCTTTCGGCTGGTAGAATGAATAACATTTTTGTAGTTTTGTTGTTTCCAAAATGAATATTTTATTCTTCATGGCAATTACGAATGTCTTTGTAGCCCCACCAATGACAACTTTTACAAACATTTTGAGTATTATGATATGATGTTCCTGTATTCTGGCTAATGCCTCAAAACTCCCCCCAGGCTGAGCAAAGAGCACGAGAAGAAAGTGAAAGGCTGAGGCAGCAAGAGCGCGAACAAATTGCAGAAAAGAGGAGGAGAGATCTGGTTTGTTCTGGGACATAAAAATTATAATTGTGTTGGTGAAACCTCAAATGGTTCCCTTCTACCTTGTTATGGAGTAAATGATCTTCTCTTACTATTTTGTTTTCCCTCACCTGCTACAGACTCTAAGAGCACGTGTTGCTGCCAAAACAGAAGAAAAGAAGCTGGAATTGCTGTTTCTTCGGTGGAGTGAGCATCAAAAAAAACTTTGCAATTTTATAAGGTATCTTTTACTTTTTACATAAAGTCATCTGAGCTTGGTAAAATACTGGACAATTAATCAATCATATTAATATTTTGCTGTTTATCATATTCTGCTGCAGGTTAATTTTAACTTTGGTCCAAAAGTGTCCATATTCACAGTTTTATTGAGACAAAGATAAGTTTCTGTTCATGTGCATAGTAGTGTTGAAGGAACTTGACTAGTGAATGTTCCTGCTTCTTTGCAGGATTTTAGGTAGAATTACTCGTTTCTTTTTTTGTTATCAATTTTGATGCATTGTTAATTGCTTCTGGGATGCCTTTTGCAGGACTAAGGCAGAGCCTCCAATTTATTATTTGCCTAACAAACCATTGGATGAAGCTGCAACCACACATGAGCAGAGCAAAGAACAGGTGAGTTTCCTGCCATGACTACTGATGGATGTGAAAGAATTTTGGATAATATACCAGCATCATTCTCTCATTATGTGAGGCTGAATGCCCAGCGAAGGTGCTTGTCTGCAATATTATTTTTCAAATCCTAATTTTATGGAGCAGGCAGGGATTGTGTGTATCGGCTTTGTGCTACTAATAAATGCACTCTGTTTCCGAAAGAGTTCCCTGCAAAAGAAAAAACAGGCTGAGGAAGGTGGGCAGTTGTGCTTCATCTTGTTGAGAGTTTCAACAATCATCTTCCTCACATCACTTTTTTACCTCTATTGCTTAAGAGGGGGTCAGTTTTTCTAAGGGCCCTCCCCAAGGGCATGGGTGAGGTGGTGGGGGTCTGGAAGGTTCATATGGATAGAATGTCATATGTCTCTTCATTGTGTTTCAGGCGTATTCAGAATGGAGGGCTACTAGGAGAGAGGAACTGTCTGAATATCAGAAGCAGATTTCAGAGCAGTATCTTTGCAATGTTGAAAAGGAATTGGAAAGGTGGCAAAATGCAAGGAAAGCAAGGAGACCAAACAATGATGCCGACTTACAGGAAACGATGGACAAAGAATTGGACACCCATCGGCTTGAGCATGGTCCCAAGACAAGAAAGATCCCTGGAGGAAACAACAACGAAGATGAGGATGATGTGGATGATATTAATGTTGGGGAGGATGACATGATGGATGATGTGCTGGAGGTTGATGAAAATGGCAGAAGGGGAGATGAAGCAGCCAAGCCAGAAGCTGGTAGCACTAGCCCACATCCTGATAATCTTGACCAGTAATTATTCAAGGCATCCAATCACACCCTTTATTTCAGGTTATTTCCTTGCTAGGTTTTTCTTTTATATCCTGTATTTGCTGACCTTCTAGCTGGTGGGTTTTTTTTGGCTTGTTTTATTTGTTTTCCATTTATGTTCTATCTTAATTTTTTTAATGCACTTAGGGTTAAACAGATTGAATATCTTTATGGTTTGTATTAATTTAGGATCATCTGTCATATTTGACTGCCTTTTCACTTTTTGGCCATGGATGTCCTTAACATTAAATAATTGTGTTAGAAATATAATTCTTCAGCAGTGATTTTGTTGCATTTATTTCCTAATTTATCAAAGCAGATGAATAATATCATTTATTCTTCTTGTGAGATGGGAGCAATTACTTTTTGGTTCTGCAAGAGTCTTAGATCTTATATTGTTGATGGTAGGAACTAGGACCCCATTGCAAAAATAAACAAGGGCGTATACACTTCAATCTAAAATTTATACTAATGATCAATGTTGTTAAAATTGGATCGGTCAGTTAGACCGGTTAAACTGAGAACCGGTCATTGGTATGGTTTTAAAGTTACAAAAAATTGGATAATTAGTATGGTTTTAAAGTTAAAAAATTGGATAATTAGTGAACTGGGAAAAATAATCCGAATTAAAAAAATCGAAAAAATTTTTGAATTGGTTGGATTGAAATTTGTAAAACGATGTTTTGAATTTAATAAAGTTAAAAAAAAATTTAAAAAAGAAAAGGACAAATTAATTAAATCGAATCGGTCGGATTGTAAATCGACAAAGAAATCGATTCAATTTTCAGTTAAATTTTAACAATATTGCTAATGAATGCCCAAATAGGTTATGGGCCCGATTGATTGGAAATAGGGTTGTAATTGGGTTTGATGAAAATAATATTGTGATCGAGCTAATGAAAATAAGGTTGTGATCGAGTTAAGTTGAATTAGGTATGATGATTGAAATAGGATTGTAATAGAGTCAAATTGAGTCAAGCTAAATTGAGTCAGATACAATGTTAAGGTTGGATTTTAGTTTAATCCAACTAAAAAATTTGGGAAAAATTTTGAGGATTTAAAATTCAATAGTCTCAAGTTTTTATTTTTATATTTGAGTAATATATTCTCAAATTTGATTTGATTATTATTATTAAAAAAGTAAAATGTATTTATTAAGCAGATTCTAAAGAGCTGGAATAAATTTGAATAGCTATAATTATTTACACATTTGAAGCTTCTAACTTTCTAGTGTAAACTATAGAAAAATAAATAAATAAAAAGGATCAAGAACATTTGATTATCCATATCAACAGAAATCGATGTAAAAAACAAGAATAATTCCAATTTGGTCAATGTGATATCATATAGCTCCAAGAATCCATGTGAGATGAAGTAATTTTGGCAGTAGCTCCACTTGCTTGTTCCTTTTGGCTGGTACAAATTTCCTTGTTATACATCACCAAGCGGTTTCCTTTTCCCTGCTCATCTTCCTCCCTGCTAATTTTATTTTTTTAATGGACGAATAGCAACAAAAATGGTACAGCCTAATAAAAATGGTGAGAAAGGAGATGCCAGCGTCAGTACCAGACAGCTTTTTCATTCTGCTGTCTGTAAAATGGAATTTCATTTCTTTTTTTTTTTCCCTTTATTTTAACAAAAATAAAAGCAAAGTATTATTATTGGAAAATTCCAGTATTGGAAAAATTCTTCTCTCCTCTTTCTTTTCTCAAAAAAAAAAAAAAAAAAAAAAATTGCTTTTTGAAGAGTAATAAAGATTTAATTTATAAAAGTTAGAAATTTTGAATTTTTTAGTTATTATATTAATAATTGTCAGACAATTTGAGAATGATTTTGCTAATTTATAATTAGTGATGTATAATTGAAAAGCAAATTCATTGGAGTAGCATTTCATGCAAATTTTATTTTATTTTATTTTATTTATTTTTTTTTTTTTATGCCATTAAAATAATACTTGGCATGATCCTCCCAATAAGGTATTAGGAAAAGAGCCAAATAATCTATTATCCCTATAAAAGATTTCCAATGAACTAAGCAATCTGACAGCTTCAATCCTAAATCCATTATAATTATTAAAAAAAAAAAATGGTTAAGGCTATGGTTTTGTTAACCCATTAAACATAAAGTGATTGCCATTAGCATTGTGCCTTACAATGGTAAAAATAATATTGATATTATTTCTAAAATTATAAAATCTTGAGTTTGAGTGTTAATTAAATTTAATTTATAAAATTAATTTTTGATTAATAATAATAATAGTAAACTCATTTATAAAATTGTGAGATTTTAATAATAAGATAAAAGAGTAAATATTTTCCAAGTAAATTTTTAAAAAATATTATATGTATATTAGAAGTAAGTTTTTTAAAAGAAACTACAGCTACAGAGTGACAAAAACCATATTATTTTCTCTGCTATTATTATTATTATTAGTATTCCTTTTATTTATTTATTTATTTATCAGTCAAGCAAAGTCATCCACTCTCTCATTCTCTTTCTTCCACTCTCCTTTTCTCTTCTCTCTCTCTCTCCAGTCTCTTCAAAACCAGAAGAAGAAGAAGAAGTACTGTAGCCAGAGCAACAAAGAAGAAGCAGAGAGAAGAGTTCTATTTTTCAGTTCCGGAGAAGACTAATCGTCAAAATGCCGCCACCACAACAACCACAGCCACAACCACAACCAAGCACTAGCCTGAATGGTGAGCAACGACCACCACGGCCGCCGCCAGCTTCAAATACCCACCAAAATAATCACACCCACAACCTCCACCACCACCATCCGTACTACCCAACTACGTCGTCTTCCTCCTCCTCAGCCTCTTTGAAAGGCTGTTGTTGTTGTCTCTTCCTTCTTTTCTCCTTTCTCGCCCTTCTAGTCCTTGCAATCTTCCTCATCATTATTCTTGCTGTTAAGCCTAAAAAACCTCAGTTCGATCTCCAACAAGTCGGTGTCCAATACATGGGCATCTCGGCTTCGAATCCCACTTCGCTCGACCCCACTACTACCACCACCGTCGCCACTGGTCCCACCACTGCTTCACTCTCTTTAACTATACATATGCTATTCACCGCTGTTAATCCAAACAAGGTTGGGATCAAGTATGGTGAGTCCAGGTTCACTGTTATGTACCATGGGATTCCGTTGGGGAAGGCTTCGGTTCCTGGGTTTTACCAGGAAGCCCATAGCGAGCGACAGGTAGAGGCCACAATCTCTGTTGATCGCTATAGCTTGATGCAGGCCAATGCTGCTGATTTGATTAGAGATGCCTCGTTGAATGATAGAGTGGAGCTTCGAGTTTTGGGTGAAGTTGGTGCTAAGATCCGTGTTCTAGATTTTGACTCTCCTGGAGTTCAGGTTAGCCATTTTTAGCCATTTCCTCTGTCTCTCTGTATCAAATCCTGTTTTATTGTTCATAATTTCTGAGTTCTGGACCTTTTGGTTTCTAATCTGGGCTTAGTTTACATTAAATATCCAACATTCCCCATTTCTAATTTTGGCTTGCAATTTATTTTCCTTGGCTAATTTTGGCTTAGTTTCAGAACTTTCTTGAATGTGGGGTCTTTTCTAGGCAGAGGATTTTCAGTTGCTAACTAATTTTTGGCTCATGGGTTCTTTTATTGACATAAAATTTTTAGCATTACATTACTGACTCTTAATTTTCCAGTTCTCAAGTTAATTTTTGGTTGTGGGATTTTCCCATTTCAATTTTTAATATCCCTCATTTCTGATTTTTGCATTAGATTCTCTTTTGGGTGTTCTTGGTTTTTAGTTCTCTCTTTCAGCAAATCTGGATTTTACAGTACTCATTACTCAATAGTCTAAATTTCAACTTCAGTTTCTCACTAGCTTTTCTTCCAAGTTCATATCTTTAGTTTCAATTTTTGGCTAAGCTTTCTCTATAGAAATGGGTTTTGGTATCTGTTTAGTTTTTCCAGTTACAGCAGTCATGGAGGGTCTAGTCGGCTCTGTATCAGTGAAACCCACCACCTCCCGTCCCACTACTGCTTAGGCCTTTTTTGATACTAATGTGCGCCTCACAATTAATTACTGTGTCAGCTAAGGTGCGCCGGATTTAGGTTGTATTCTTTGGGAGCGCATGTTTTTTCTTGGATACTTTCTTTCTTGAAAGGTATATTCTTGCACATTTGCCCTCTTGGTTTAGCCTATTTGTGTATGTGACCCCTTTTTGGGCACATCTTTTCCTTGCTATAGTGCCCTTTGCTTTTAGGTACATTAGCGTTGGTGACCCTCTTGGGGTTTTTCTTTTTTGGTTCTTCTTTCTTTAAGAAATTAATAAATCTTGGATTTCTTTATGCGTTAATCCTGTCTTTTCAGTGTTTTAAAAAGCATAAAAAAAGTTGCTTATGCCTAAATTCTTTAACTTTAATTTAGTGTTGATGGCCGCTAATTACTACCCATAATTTGCTTTCTTTTCAAGCGCTTTCTTGAGACGCACCAATACTGTCGAGGCAATGTGCAATTATATATATTTTTTTTAACCAATAGTTTTTTTTACCATAGCTGGCGCGTGATTTTCACTCCCTTAAAAATCAACCTATATATCTTACATTCTTACTCATTTCTCCCATAATTGGATATTCCTTTTTGCAAGCTTGAAGTTTTCTAAAGGAAAAAATAGGTGTCAAGTTTTGAACTTGTACTCACTATGAGTCAAACACTCTATCAATGAGTTACTATTTGAATTTAAGATGGGAAAACACTCTATTAGTGAGTTATTAGTTCAATTTAAAATGGGAATGTTTGTGATTCTTGAATAGCTAGGCTAAAAAAAAAAAAATTATTGAGTTGGACATGGATATACCTTCTTTTAGCACAGAGATCAAGTGGATCCCATATAAACTGTGAATCCCATGTGGTAGGTCCACATGTATGTAAGAAAGGAGGCTTTGCTATCTATAATTAAGGTCTTAGAATTAACACACATGGAAACAATACCCTATCTTTTGTAGGGCAAGGAGTGGTAGTTTAATGTAAAATAGTAAATAATAAATGGGCAGGCATACTATTTGTTTTATGGTAACAAATGTCAAATTGCCTCGCTAACATTTAGCCTTAACTGAAGAAAAGTAGTTGTTCAGTTTCTTAGCATGTGAATTGGTGACTTTTGGGGCCCTTGTGGCCCCTAGCAGAGACATATGATGGCATCCAATGTATTTCTTATCCTTTGCTTGGATTCTTACTATCCCTTCATTCTAAGGGAGAGTATTTTTACCCTTCTTGAGGTATTTTGTTAGAATTGGTACTATCCCTTCATTCTAAAAAGAGTACATTTACCCTTCTTAAGGTATTATTAGAATTGGGACGGCCAACTTGGAGCTATTAGTTTCAAAGGAAATGCTAAAATGCTGGGTTTGATGTGAACTGATTTTCAACTGTAGAATTAAAGCTGCTGCTGCTCCTCATGTAGCTTCAAATTGTTGAAATGGAAATAGACATCTTGTGTAAGCTTCAAAATTAGGAAGAGAGGAGAGGCTTATGCCAATCATTTCTCACTAATGTCATTATCCACAGTAATAATAGTAATAAAATAAAATCATGTTTCTGCAATTAGGCATGTCAGACAGGAGTTCATATTTTTTCAACATCTTTCCTGCAGGCAATTATTAGAGCGTGACAATCACTCGCTTGAAAAGTTGCCTTGTTTACTATTATTATATTTGTTTGTTTGAAATTCTAAACCTTTGCTTTTTGACAAAATAAATAAATAAACAAAGTCATTAGACTAATAATTTTTTATAATTCAAAAGATTAGATGTTCAGATTTAGATAATCTCATCCCTTTAAAAAAATTGTATAGTAAAACAAGAAAGAACATGGAACTGCATTAGCATTAGTGCACTGGCATTTTCCACTATGACATTTCTTCCAATTGAAAATACTACCAGAAATCAAGAAAAATAAAAAAAGGGAAAAAAAATATTCCCACTAATGTGGCTAAATACAAGAAAACAATCTCTTTCTTTTTCTGGTTATCTTTAATTTTATTTTTCCTTCAAAATATTAATTAATTAAGGTTTGGATGGGCAGGTATCAGTAAACTGTGCAATAGTGATCAGTCCAAGAAAGCAGTCTCTTACATACAAGCAGTGTGGATTTGATGGATTGAGCGTCTGACTAAGCAAGCAATACATGGCTAAAAACAAAAATGAAAGAAGAAGAAGAAGAAGATTTTTCTTTTTCTTTTTTTTTTTTTTTAAATTTATTTTTGTTCTCTCATTTTATTTTTTCTCTCTCTCTAAAGATAAGCAAGAGAGTGGAGAAAAGCAAAAGAGAGAAGACTAGAAAGTAGAAAGCAGGGGGGGAAAAACCCATATCCTCACATGGATGGAGTTTGGAGTTGGATCAAAGGCAAAGATGGGTGAAAGAGGAAAATTGGGTATTGTAAATGGGAAATCAAAAGTTTTCCCAAGATTTTGCAGATTTTTATATTGGTTTTACTTGCTTCACTTGGAAGCAAAAATATTGCTGATTGCGTGTAAAGTTGTAAGACTCATGTAATGCTACCATTCCACTGTCCACACCCAATTGGCTTCTCTCACTCGCTGAAATGTGGTGTGTTTGGAATTTCAAGCACTATCCACTGCAATTTTTTCAGGATTCTGCATATTGTGAATGTGGCCCAACTTTTATATCTTGCCTGAATTGGAGATTTACCTGCTGCCAGCTTTATATTTTTTAATTTTTTATTTGTAAATCAGGCTTCAATCAATGTTGAATCGCCCAATTTTA
>CATKHJ010587471.1:0-20031 GCA_949750685.1 Vernicia montana | reverse complement strand
GGGAGGTGCTGCCGAATTTTCGGTAGAATTATAGGAATAATAAGGAATAAATTGTATAGAATTAGATTATAAGATAGTCAGTAGAGATGGAATTAACATATTGGAGGTCCAGGATGGACCATTGTGTATTTGTTGTTTAATGATGTTGTGATATTATTGATTTTTTTCAGGGGGATTAGTTCAATTTTAGGGGAGGTGCTGCCGAATTTTCGGTAGAATTATAGGAATAATAAGGAATAAATTGTATAGAATTAGATTATAAGATAGTCAGTAGAGATTGAATTGATTAGTTGATAAATTGAATCGAAAATTTTACATGTAGGATGAGGTGAGGCCAAAAGGATTAATGGTTTGTGTAGATGGAGTGGACAGACAAAAGAAAGTCAAGAAATGAGGATCGATATATTGACTTGTATAAGGAGATGCGCATAATAAAGGTGAGTGAAAAATATACTGTTATTTGTTGTGCTTTAAATTTGTAAACATATTTTATTTGTCAACCACCTAAAGTTTAAATTGTTCATTTGATAAAAACCCAAGTGATTCTAAATTCATCTATCAGTTGATATTTTTTCTACCTGCTCATTGACTTGATTGTTGAAATCTTCTTTCATTTTTCTTCAATGAGTTGTCTTATTTGCTATTGATAATTGGTATATACTTATTGGAATTCTATCTCACTTATCCATTGAGTACTCTTGCTAATTGATATGTATTAAATGAAATCATTGGTCATTGGAATATTTGATATGAGAAATTGGAAAAAATTTGTTATTCTAGAGATTTGAAATCCAACTTATAGATAGCAAAAATTCCCTTTATTCGGTGTGGGGATCACCGAACTCTGTGCACAGTGACTTGAACCTTGCTAGGAGGTATTTGAACGTCCTAGCCACAGGGATTAGCTACCCTTGTGCTTTAATATGTAACATGAAATTTGTAAGTCTCGCAGTACTATTTACATGAAATATGTGAATTTAATTCACAGGGAATTGGGGAATTGACTATAATTTATGCTAATCTATATATGAGGATTTATACTTCCAATATGAAATGTTCATTGGTTACTCGTTCTTTATGTATTCCTATGTTTCTTTCTATGAAATCTATATAGTTGTTGCTTCATTTGTTTAATAATTCATACTGTGAATTTGTTGTCTCCATTTGATTTGAATACAAGTATGAGCCTTAAACTTAATTGTAGCTATCGTTGAATACCAAACCTCACAATTTATAGCAGTATATTCTTTACTCACTGAGTTTTTATACTCACCCCACTCCTTTAAATTTTTACAGGAAGACAGTAGAGAAACAAGGAGATTTACTAGTATTTGTCGTCACTTGATTTCATTACAACAAAGTGAGCTTATATTGTTAAGTGTACTTATGTAAAGGTTTATTTAATGGTACGTATAATTATTAAAGTAGAATGTTAAAAGCGGTAGTTTCTCGTTAGTGATTGGAAGACAAAAGCTATTTTAATGATATATTTGTGTAAAGGAAATGTAGATTTATGAATATATGTTGTATAATGACGATAGAAGACTTATGAAAATAAATTTCAATATGATGATAAGGAATATGTACAAGCTAATTGATTAATAAGAAAGATGGTTGATATGATTTAATTAATTGGGTTCATAATGTGAAGTGAATAAATGTTAATCAGGTTCCGATCTTGAGTAAACTTTTATATGTTATTTGTAGTTAGTGCGTGATACCATAGTGGCTTTGACCGCAGGCGTGAGTTTTACGGGTTTTTGGTGGCTTTAGGCTTACCCATGCCCTAGGACCGTCATATCCCAAAAGTGGGATGTGACAGTTTTTTTTTTTTTTTTTTTTTTTTTTTTGCACTGAAATTTGAGAAGAATGGTTACAATTATAGGCTACTTCAACATTGATGACAGCCAAAATTGAAAATTCCTGATAATAAAATTACAAATTGAATTAAAGTTCAAACATTTTTAGATAATTAAACCTTTAATCCTACATATTTTTACACATCTGCTCTCACTTTAATTCTTAAAATTTTAAAATTTTGATTCTTCTTTTGTTCCTTAAATACTATACAATAAAAGCCAATATATATATACACATATATAATTCAATATTTTCATATGACATGATCAACATAATGAGCTAATTAAAGTTTATGTTCTTTTGTTTCAAGGGAATAAACTCATTCATCAATATGCAGAGCATAGCATTGGCATCTACATTCTTATTTCAGTTAGCAATGAACTTACAAATTCTCTGTTGCAAACGTTGGGATTCATGCAATTGTCGAACATTTCGCTTCTTGATTCCATTTCGGAACAGAATGCTTGCTGTACATTGTGTTTCTCTATTAAATGGACTCATGTCGCTCTTCTCAACTCTTTTCCTTTTCAAGTATTCTGTTGCCTTTGCCTGGACTGTAAAGAACAAAGGAATTTGCAGTGATAATGCAAAACACATGTGATCTAAATTCCCATTTAATAGAATTCAAATCCAAATTCCATTACAGACCTCAATTTAAATCCTTGCAGCTAAAAAAGAAAAGTTTCTTATCCATGAAAACATTGTACAGAACCTCAGATGACAATTTTCAAGCGCCAAGGCAATGATTTAGTCATCAGATTTCCAATCCATGCGGCATATGCATGAAATTTAGATCCATGAAAGTAGAATATAACATGTGAATTAAAAGGGTAAACAAATCCAAAGTCTGATTGGGGAAGTGATCATTTTCAACATTGAATTATTTAAAAAGCAAACACAAACAGCAATTCTGCCTTAAAGCTGTAGCACCTAGCCTATGTTAAGCCCCATATTCAGTAAGTCATGCTCAAAGTAGCCTACAAAACCAGTTGAGGAGAATTTTGACTATTTGCCAACTTGCTGTTGCCTAACATCCAGTAAAAATAGTTCCTTTCTATACCCAACCAAAAGCAATGTTAAAGCCATACACATTAACAATGTTGCAAGACTCCTTTAGACACTCCTTTAGACTACCGAAATCTGTCTTCATTAAATGACCTGCTTAAACTCCATGAACATGGTGTAGATCATTGAAATTATTTCCATCACTATTGACATTAAATCAAATTAATTGGCGGCCTCCTTTACTGTAAATGAGTTTTGAAGTGAGAATTTGTCATCTCGCCATCACCATCATTCATCAAACTTCAACATTGTTTTCTCATAGCGTCCATAATAATCTATCAAGGTAACTTAATTTCTATGCACCAACTCAAACCCAATCATGGACATGAAATCCAAACTTCAACCTCCTAAGCCACAAATAAGCACAGTACACTTCATTTGGTACAATGTTAAACCATTTGTTGTTAAATCATTAGATAACATTCTATTAAGCTTTAAATTCTTATGCGCATGTTGAATTTTTTTTTTCAGGCAATCAGGTTCTAAATCTGCTACCACTGAGATAGAGCAAACAACCAAACACATACAGAATATAGAATAACTTAAAATCGAATCAACATCAAACTGAGATATCAAGACTGATAATAAATGACATGTTGATATTTGTGTTTCACCATTATGGATGATTAATTGATTATCACAGTAAGTCAAGACATCCTAAGTGAAAATGCATTATTTCACAAATCTTAAGAAGTATAGTCATAGAGAAGACATACCAGAACTTGAAGCTGCAAATTTCACAGCATGTTCCCTGAGTCTTTTTATTCTTTGATCCCCAGAGAATTCACCAGTTTTGGTGTTGGCAACACCATCCTTTTGAAGGCATAACAGGGCATTTTCACATGCCTACATAAATGAAATTCATAGTGAAAGTTAAGAATTTTCACAATAATTGGAGTGATTTTTATCTAAATTATCCAACAACAAGAGTTGAACTATGATAATATCACAAAAATCAGACACAAATCATATATGCTGTAAGGAAATGATAAAAAGATTCTTAAAATCAAATATCTATGCCACTCTCATCAAATAACAATTCGGTAATATAGCATCAATAAACAAAAACATTTCACAGTTATCTGAATCAACTACATTTGTTTACTCAATGTTCAAGTACAATTTTCAACTTCAGAGGCAAAAAAAGTTTTCACTAGACATTAAGAAAAAAATAAAATCCCTTCTTTCCATGATCAAGTGGATGAGCTACTCAATAGAAAATAACCCTCTCCCATCCGTATGACACTTTTGGATTTCCCTACTCAGTAGAAAATTCTGATGAACTAAAAATTAAAATGCTTAATTACAAAAAAAAAAAAAAAAAAAAAAAAGCGCTTAATCTTTATCACTTTTTGCAATTTCACCAGGAACTTTTAATTATGGCAATTCAATGAATAGAAACAAAAATGGAAAACAGATACAACGGAAACGACTTTTTTTACCTGTCTAGCAATCTGATAAAAGCCATTATCAAGCAAGTGCTCAGCAAAATTTAGCCATTCCATGTATGAAACTTGTAGACATTGGCAACTTGCGGACTTGACTTCTCGAAAAAGCAAAGCCTCATATTTAAGAGCCAAACAACTCTACAATTCAGATTATGTGGTTGAATTTTAGTCTCTGAGGAATAAGAGAAGATTTAAAGAAGAAGAAGAGAATCTATACCTCGATATCTCCTAAGAGAGCGAAAGCACGAACAAAAAATTCCAGTATCCGAAGCTTCTCCTCAACAGATTTCTCTCTAATCTCACGCATTACAGAGAGCGACTTAGATCTCATAAACTCTCGTAAACTCGATCGCACCTCCATTAACGATTTCACATCTTTGCAGACCAAGAGTGATTCGAGAATTAACAGCGTTTCATCGTTGAATCTGTCAAAAAATAATAATAATAAAGTATTAATCATGAAGTTGAAGATTTTGAATGTAAAGAAAATTTACCTTTCTCTTTGAATCTCTTGTCGTATAATCGCAATCTCAGCCTTGATCGCTGGCACTTGCTGTGACTCTGTTCTAGCCTTAAAACGATCACCATTAATTGCTGTCAACTCCTGACTGTAAACTGTAATCTTCTCTACAGCCATGATTAGTGGGAATGCATCAAGCGATTTGCAACGATCATCACTCTGTAATGGTTGTTGGCTGACCAGAAGTGAAGGTTGTAGCTCTGTTAAATTTTGGGAGGGAACGGAAAGTAAGGTCAATTGAGGGAGGAGGAAATTTTATATGGCTACAACGACAGCGTTTTGTATTTTGAAGTTTGAAGGAAAAGCAACGAAAAGCGCATGCACATGAAAACAATTTTATTATAGGAGACTGAAATAAGTCAGTTTGCTGAAAATAATTTTCAGCTTTTATTTTTTATTTTTAAAATTTTCGATGCTTTATTTTTTGAAGAATAAAATAGAAAATATGTTTTATTTATTTAATCTTTAAATTTCTTTTATATATATTATTTGTTTTTAATATATAAATACTACTCTTTTTGTCAACAAATAATAATCCACTTTTAATTTAACATAAAAATTAAGATTTGTATTTCTTTTACTATTTTTCCCCTTACTATAACTACTAATATCATAAATTATTCTTGAAGTACGTGATTAATTATAAGCATATTAAAGAGTATATTTCGAAATACAATAATAAATTTAATTGAAAAAGAAAAAAAATATTTAAAAAATAAATGTGAACTATTATTTATGGAGAGGAAATAATATATTAGAATTATTGATTAGTTATATGTGATTATATAATATTTTTATGATATTATCAATACTTTTTAATGCAGGGAATATGATATATGTCAATATTTATATACATTTATATAATTTTACGTTATTATAGTCAAAATTGATGAATGGTTATAAAATAGTTACTTTCGAATCTATATCCATCTGATGAGGAATAAAAATGGTTACACTAGAAAAGATCGTTCCGATTAAGTTCAAAACAGGTGTAAACACTTCAAACAACAGGCTTCACACTGTCAACTACCAACTCTAATTGCTATCAACAATAATCAATCCCAAGGCCTTATGCACAAGTCACCTTGTGTCTCGTCACATCAATTATCCTAGACAACAAGTACCTCACTCTACCAATGCTCTGCCTCGCCCACAGTTGAGTTCACTTAGCTTAAAAGGAGTTCATCTCGATACCTCCTTTCAAGCTTCTTAAATACGCAATTTCTACCATCTTCGAGAAAATGGGATTCAGATCTTCTTAGCACAAGCCTCCATACATCTGACAGTCATTTGTGCAGACGCTATTCGTATAGTATGCCCTAGAGCCATGTATACTTTATGTAAATGTGAAATATTATCCCCATTAATGGCAATAAATATATTCTTTATATGAAATTTGTTCCTTGATATTGAATATATAGTCCTTAAGTATTTGTAAGATGATCTATTCTCAAAGAGTTGAGAATATGAGTGACAGATCGCTCTTGAACAAATACTTAAAATTGTTCATAGTAATAAGATTAATGACTGGATATCATTAATTCTGGAAGATCACATTACCTCTGTTTGTTCTCTATGATAATACTACAAGAAATTTCAGATTTAATGAGGGATTTTTTCTGTCACTAAATCTAAAAATTTGTCTCTAAATTTGTTTAGCGACAGATTTACGACTGATATAGGTCAGTTGGTATATCGTTGGTCGGTAAAATTTTACCAATAAGAAAAAGGTGGCCGTTGCTAAAAATAGCAATAGAAAATCCGTTGTTAAAGCTTTAGCGACGAATTTTTTTTTTGTCTATCACTAAATATAATACCCTAAACTCTCCTAATTATTAAACATCAAGTATGAGAACCTAGAAAGAGAACGTAAATACTTGTTATACTAGTATGACCAAACCTAAGTTTGGTATGCTTGATTGTGTCTGTTTGAACTTGAATTAATTTTTGTGTGATTAATATGAACATATGATTTCCAAATGCATAAAGGATATGAAAGAAATTAATATTGAATGTAAATGCAAATAAATATGATAATATATGCTAAAGTATAGTTCAAGTGTTAGAGTATATGCCCTAGAGCTGTATATATATGTTATGTAAATGTAAAACAACATCTTAATAAATGGCAATAAATATATGTTTCTTTATATGAAAATGTTCCATTGCATTAAATATATATTTGTAGTCCATTAATATTTTGTAAGAGGACCTATTCTCAAGTGTTGAGAATATGGATGACAGATCGCTCTCAAACAAATACTTTAAATGTTCAAGGTCATAGGGATAATGAATGGGTTTCATTTATTCCGGAAGACTGTCACCTTTGTTTATATTCTATAATCAATATGTGATACTTATGATTATAGAGGTAGTGAACATCATGCTACTTGAAAAATGTTGTCGATACAAACATGTAGATATTCAAATGATGAATAGTTGAATTGTGACATTAGATGATGATAGCATGGAGTTTTATTGCTAGTCAATAAATCATCATCTAGGTCATAATTGTACATATAGTCCTTTGACTTAAGGGACACTGTATCTCATTCATTGGTGTCACGACTCGACTTTCGAGCTGCGACGATCCTAGGGCATGGGTAAGTTTAAGGCCACCGAAAACCCGTAGGAACCTTACCAATCAATCATCCATAATGGTATCAAGTAAACCAATCACATACAATCTCCCAAGATCTAAACCACACAATCATGCGAATCCATACTCATCAATAACGTTCATAATTCATATATTTGTTCATTAATAATCATGCCTTATAACATCTTACAAGATACATCATCTATAGGTTAATGCCTTATAGGGCCCAAAATAATATCATTCATACTTATACCATTAATCATCTAAACGTTTACATCATCATCTATACAAATAATAGGTATGAGGAATTGAGTTTTACATTAATCACTTGAGTTTCTGAGGGTGAAGAAGGATGCCTTGGAAACTGAACCGATAAACTATAGCTCACCTGAAAAATAGAATCACTAATGAGATAAAGCAGTGAGTAAAAATTATACTACCATAACCTGTGAAGCTTGGTTATTCAAGGTCGGTTTATAATAACAGTTTATGGTTCATCAATCAATAACAATAACCAATCGTTTCAATAACAACAAATGATTGGATTCAATAACAATAATCAATAGGTTCAATAACAATAATCAAGTGGTTCGAAATCAATTAACCAATCATTTCAATAATATCAATCAATTGGTTCAGTATCAATAACATATCATGTTTAGCAAAAACATATCAGTACAGTAAGAGTATTAAGTAACTATGTCTTAACGTTCTCCATATAAAGTGGCATTATGCACATAGGCATTACTGAGAATTAAGGCATAGAACTTACTCATCAAATCAAATAGAAGTAGAGGCTCATCTTTTAGGAGCACACCTTCAACTCTACATAAGATTGATCAGATCTCACGGCTGGGGTGACAAGCCCTCTCTAGCGAGGACATGGATACTTTACTCTATCCACCGGAGTACACTGTACACAATGGCTGATGTTTTACCCCACATCATAATTAGGGATTTCTACTTCCGGTTCATAATCAAATAAAGGTGTACAATGGTAAACAATAAACATAGATTATCAATGGATCGATAATCATGGTTTTAATTCAATATCAAGAAGAATTATCATTTGGGTTCATGTATAAAATAAAATTGAATATCACAATGGTTAATTCAAATAGCATTTATCAACAAACAATTTGGTGGTCATGAAGGAATTAGGCATTTATGCCTTAGGGTTCAAACACAACCATAATAGTATAATAATCACTCACCTCAACAATGCAAATATCAAAATAGCTTGCAATTAATCTCTAAAGCAAGCAAATATGGTGGTCACAACCTCCGGCATCATCATCTCTTCTATCTCTAATAGGAGCTACATGTACCCAACCATAGAAAATAGCAATTAAATCATATAATCTATGAACTCGATTCAATTAACAATGCTAATGAAGCTAACTTAACTTAATCTTACCATAACCTTACATCTATTAGAGGAAATTGAAAGGAAATGAAGAATACTCATAAACCCTAACTTACCTTAACTTAGATGCTTGATCAATGAAGAGAGGAAATGGATTTCTTAACCCTAGATCCTCATTATCATGCAATAAATGTGCTAACTTGAACTTAGAATGAGTAGATTGAGAGAATTTTGAGAGAAAAAGGTTTAGAGAGTTTGGAAAAATCGGGTCGAATGAATTTTAGGGCTTTAAATCCTTATATAGGGTTGTTATCCTAATTTGATCCCCGACGAGAGTAGCAGTTGCAATTCTCATATTGCGGTCGCAATATGGTCTTTGCGGCCGCTACCTAGTACTGTTTACATGACTGTTCATACTCCTTCTAGCCATCTTACCAAATCAGACAGAAGGGTTCACGGTCACCATCGAGCCTGTGGTCGCGGTGGCGGTCGCGACTTATGCTTTGCAGCCCTTCTTTAAGCAATTCAAACATCTAAATCCAATTCTCAATTCTAATCAATCTAACTCATCAATACACATGATATAACAACTGTAAATCATTCAGATAGTCAATGAGAAGTTCATATATGTACAGTCGGGGTATTACATTCTCCCCTTCTTATAGAAAATTCATCCTCAAATTTACATATATATGGCATAAACACTAATTATTCAAAGAACAAGTGAGGGTACTTGCACATCATATCTTTTTCATCTTCCCAAGTACATTCATCATAATCATGATTTTTCCAATGTACTTTTACCAATGCTATCTCCTTGTTTTGAAGTTTCTTCACTTGTCGATCGACGATCGCAATTGAAATTTCTTCATACGACAGATCCTTATCCATTTCTATTTCGTGAGGTTGTAGAATATGTGATGGATCCGGTACATATTTCCTCAACATCGAAATATAAAATATTGGATGTATATGGGTTAAGCTAGGAGGAAGAGTTAGCCTATAAGATACATTGCTAACTCGATCCAATATATTAAATGGCCCAATGTACCTTGGGGAAATTTTACCTTTCTTTCCAAACCTGATCACACCTTTCATAGGAGAAATCTTTAAGAAGACATGATCTTTTATAGAAAAGTTGACATCCTTTCGCTATGGATCCGCATAGCTCTTTTGTCTGCTAAAAGCCGTCTTCAATCTTTCTATGATAATTGGTACCTTATCTGAAGTTTTCTTAATCAAATCTGACCTTTCAACATGCTTATCACCAACTTCCATCCAACATACCGGTGATCTACACTTTCGACCTGTAACACCCTAAGACTTTATTAGATCACTAGAAACCTAGAACTGAAAAATTAAGAATTTACAGAATTACGTGGTGTGCAATTAAGGAATTGGGTTAGTAATCGCAAAATCGGTAGGATAATGACTTGAAGGATTTTTCAGAAATTTTAACTTAAGCAAAATTAATATGGACCTATCTAAAAATAATATTAGAAATCTAAATTAGAGACTAAAAATACTTGTAGATTTGAATTAGGAAGTATAGGAAAACTTTGATTAAAAAGGGGGTAAAATGGTAATTTGCCCTAAAGAAAGATAATTATGACTTTTGACTAAAAAAAAAATGAAAATGGTGTCAAGTGGCCGGCCATATGATGGCCATCAAAGGAAAGATGGAATGCCAAAAATTCAAGTGAGGAAAATAAAAGAAAAAGAAAAAAATATTAAAGGAAGTGATAAGCTTATACTTGTCTTCATTTCTTAAAAAAAATCTTACTAAGGCAAGAGAGAAAGAGAGAAAGAAAAAGAGAAAGAGCAAGAAGAAGAAGAAGAAGAAGAAGAAGAAGAAAAGGAGGGAAATCCTTTAAGGTAAGTGTAAGAATTAATTAATCTTTCCATGTATATATGTA
Source organism: Vernicia montana (assembly GCA_949750685.1). Classification (NCBI taxonomy): domain Eukaryota; kingdom Viridiplantae; phylum Streptophyta; class Magnoliopsida; order Malpighiales; family Euphorbiaceae; genus Vernicia; species Vernicia montana. The sequence goes on along the minus strand of CATKHJ010587471.1, from coordinate 9,257 downwards.
TATGTGTGTTGTGTTATGTTGGTGTTGGTGTTGGTTATGTTATGATGAAGATTGGGTGACTCTGCTTGGTTGATGTGTGAAGGAGAAAAATATTTTGTAGTTAAGGGAAGATGAATTGATGAGGGGGAAAGACTTAACTAGGGTATTTCTAGTAAAAAGAAGTAAGAAATGAAAGAAGTAAGTGAACAAAGTAAGGAACCAAGGAAGACAGCTTAGGATTTAGAAAGTTCTAGAACTTGAGAGGAAAAATTAAGTCACTTGGAGCTCAAATTTGAAGGAAGTCAAAACATAAAAATTGTATCTTTATGTCCATAGTTTATTTCCCTATAAGGAAGTTTAAGATAATTTTTGCTACTTTTGGAGATATGAGAAGAAAAAGGAAACTGCACCCTGCAGACCTACCCTGAAAATTCAAAAAGTTTGAGTTCAGTTTTGAGTATCTTAAGATCGGAATTCAAAGATAGCTAAAACATAATAAATCTACCTTGATAAGTATTGTAGATGATTTAAAAAGTTTAGAACCTAACTTCAAGTACGTTGGGAGATATATAGAAATTTCTAGGATGTGATAAAGTATTTGAATCAGCAGAATTCCTAATATTAACCCTTAAGTTGGACAATCTTAAAGGAAGAAAAAAGTTGAGGTCAAAACTAATGAAATGTACCCTTATGAGTTTAGTTTCATTTGAAAAAAGAATTATATCAAATGGAGTTTTTTAGTTTGAGTTATAGCCAAAAGAGTGTACTAAACTCCTATAAAACCTAGAATCTAGAAATTTGGAGAATTCAGAAAATAACTTTGAGACAATTAAATTTTGTAAGTGATGGAGGAGAAAGTATTAGAATTAATTAGATTTGAATTAAATAAATTGGAGTCTCAATTTTTATAAAAATAGTAATTATGAACTAATTTTCTAAACTAATGAGTAAATAAATGCAATTATATGAAATTAACCTTTACATAAATATTTGTAATATGTAAAAGGTGAGGAAGAATATCAAGAAGAAGAAATTGGAAATAAAGGAGGTGAAGAGGAATACCAATATTTTGGAGCGTAATCAGGAAAGGTAAGTATATATTAAATTCCTTAGCACATACCACTTCATTGTGCAAATATGAATTGTATTTGTTTATGTGACTTTGATTTGCTAATACCCCTTGTGACGTCTAGTCCAAATTGATTCTTTACATGTGAAATGTTCCATTTGAAGTGAACCCTGACTTAAACCAAAAGCATAAATTCCCTTTTTTCGGTAAAGGGATCACCGAACTCTGTGCACAGTGACTTGTATCTTGCTAGGAGGTATTTGAAAGCCCTAGCCACAAGGTCTAGCTAACCTTGTGCTATAATTGTCATTGGAAATCTGTGGTTCCGTAGTACTATATTAAATGAGAATGTGACTAAGTTCACATTAATTGGTAATAATTTCTGCTAAACCTTTATTTGTATCTATTTGAAAATTCAACTGTTATTGTGATAATCCATTGAGCCATTGATCGTATTCAAACACCCAAATTGTTGTGCTAGGCTATTTATTATATATTCACTATGATTTGCATCTCACCGTTTTTCTTTATTTTATTTTCAGGTTAGTAGATTTGCTGTGCAAGTATCCTTCTTCACTTGCCGTTGGAATTTTAGATGACATTTTGTAATGGTTGTGTGATAATATGTGATGACATGTAATGTTAATATCTAGTAACTCCATGGTACATAGTTAAACATAAATCTTATATGGTGTATGAATATAGATAACTGAACAAATATAATAAATTAAATTAGTGAAGTGTAATGGTGATTGTGAGTTAGCATATGCTTAAAATGAAGTTGAGGATATAAGGTGGTAATATTGGGAGTGTTTTATATTTCTTGCAGGTTTGATCTTGGGGTATTGTGAATATATTGCCGGTATACCGCCGGAGTTACATTAATATTCTAAAAAGAGTTGAGTTCTACGGGTTTTCGATGGTGTATGCTTACCCATGCCCTAGGACCGTCCATCCCAAAAGTGGGATGTGACACCTAACAGCACCTCTCACTCGTTTCACCAAAGGATTTACATCTTTCAAGCCATTAGAAACCACCAAATTAATTATATGTGCAATACACCTCATGTGAATGTATTTGCACTTTGACACACTATTCCTCCAATTTAACATTCTCTTTTTAAGAAAGCAATGGCTGTAACGTTTGACCCAGCATTATCTACTGTAATGGTAAACACATTATTCAACCCCCAATCAAGCAAACAATTTTCTATTGCCTTACCAATGTAGTCACCTCTATGGCTAGATACCAGACAAAAATTAAGAATTTTTTATGCAATCTCCACTCATGATCAATGAAGAAAGCTGTAATGCACATGTAATTAATTTTTTGCACTGATGTCCAAGTATCCATGGTAAGACTAACTCGTTGACAATTTTTTTTCAAATAAGACTTCAATTTCAACCTCTCATCCAAGTACAATTGATAACAATCTCGTGAAACCATCCATCGAGATGGAATTCTAAACCTAGGACATGCACGAGCCATGAGTCTTTTAAACCCCTCCCCTTCCACAAATTTAAATGGAAGCTCATCAACAATGATCATGTATTCAAGTGCTTTTCTAATTGCATCTTGATCAAATTTCCAACTACTAAGTGTACCTACCCTAATATTACTCTCACTCTCTTGACAATTACCATCCGGTTGCAAAGACAATAATGATTGTTGGGTTTGTGAATTATATGGGTTTTTCATACATGCATGCATGTGATTCCTAAGTGATGAAGTGCCATTTTTTTTTTTTTTTTTGAATCACAACAAAAATCTTTATTGCAGTAAAGATACTTAGCTTTTTTTAAGACACCCGTACCGTCATCGATTTTTTGGAAGTGGTCCCATACTTGGGATCTTAGTTTCATTGACTTTCTCTTTATTGATGATCCAGCATCAGTCACATTTGAAGGCTGAACATTTGAATTTGATGGCTCAGTATTGCTATAAATATTATTTTCTTGTGTGCCTAACATCTAAAGAGAATATATAAAAAATTGTTACTTTATATAAAACAAAAACAAAAATTATGTGTAAAAAAACAAAAAAAACAAATTTCTAACTGATTATAAAATAAATGAATAACAAATTTCAATATCTAAATACCCAAATGGACTCACATATTGTATTAATTACTAATGAATAACGAGCTATTTTTCATATTCAAGCAATGCAATTATGAATTTAATAGTTCTTCAATCACTATCTTCTCATACTGCATATTAATAATTATAGAAAAATTAATTAGTTGATTGATTAAACCAATTGTTGAAAAATATAAATAAAGTCTCCCATCAAAATTTAATTAACCCTTTATTCTAAAAGTGTAATCTGTGTAAGCAAAAGAGAATTTGTCCAATGAATAGGACATCACCAACTAATAGTGGACCTAATTGAATGGTGAAATTTTTAATGAAGGCTAGTTTAATTTTTAATAAATATGTACCCAAATTTAAGAACTTAGCTAAATTTAAAAATGCACGTATATATAAGTCTCTGTATGATAATTTAATTATACTGGTGTGTTTGAGATGCTGCTTTTTATATTTTTCATTTTGAGATTTTCTGCACAGGAACTTTGATTACAACAACAAATCAACAATGATAAATGATGAGTACTTAAGCATCACTTCTGTATCTTTAATGCCAGATTAGCAGATTGCATATACAATTATATATATTTCTGTTAATTATTGAACCAGTTATATATTAATGGAATAATGGCTTTCAGTTTGTGCCAACCAAAGTATCTAAATTTTCAGGCATCTCATTAAGTAATCAACATTCAAAAATTAATGCTATATATAAATAAAATTTCAAGCAAAAAGAAAGAATACAACTAAGCATTTGGATTGAAGGGTGAATTTTCATATTACTTAGACCAATTACCGCAAATACTTATAAAAAAAAATTAATAAGTTTGTTGTATTTAGTGAATCGGAGAAAAAAAATTCTAATATGAGACAAATATTAAAGTTTGTTTAGTTAACTTATTCTCTAGTTTTACTTTTTCCATGTGTACTTCAATTCTGTGTAAATAATGAACCTGTGAAACAAATGCAGATGCCTATTCCTAAACTGTTTTACCCTTTAATTACAGAGTTCAAATTCTAACACAAAATATATCGAAAAACATCACAATCTTTTAAAAAACATAAATTAAAGCTTGCTTAGGTATTTAAATTAAACAAAAAATTCCCAATTTAAGCAGCAATTAAAAATAAAAAATGCATTTCTTAGAAGAGTAGAAAGCTATTACATACCAGAACAGTGGCGTGAGCGTGGTCCGCGTGAATAAAGAATCGAGAATAAGAAGATGAGAAGTAAGACAGTAAGAGTGGAGAGAGCGACGGCTAGATTTGGGTTTTGGAAGAGAGGAGAAATGAGAGCGGCACTAGGTTTAGAGGAAGTGAGGAATTGAAAGAAAGTTAGAGGAAGATGAAATACGCTGTTAGTGTTTTAGTTTTACTAATTAAAACTACGTTGTTTCCATATTTCGGTTTCGGTTTCGGTTTATTCGATTTTTTTACATAGAAAAGCAAACCGAACCGGAATAACCAATTTTTTCAGTACTAAAAATCAAAATCGAACCAAATAATTTTAAAATCAAACCGAATTGTTTGTTTGGTTCAGTTCGATTTTTCAGTTTTACCCGAATTATGCTCACCCCTAGCCGGCAAGTAAGAACAATGATGGGAAATGGAATCATATAATCTCATATGAAATGACATTTATAGCTCATATAGATAAATTTAGTATAAATCAAACAATTAGAAGCGGAGTGTTTTCCACATATAAAATTGAGTAGCAGCTTATGCATTGCTTACTCACACATATCATATATAGAACGTAAGACTGATTAAGTCTTACGGCTAAGACCGTCAAACCCTTCCTAACTAAGGTTCGGATGCGTACACCCCATCCGCGAGTTTTACCGTGTGCACAAGATCTGATGTTATCCATGTGGAAGATTTCTGCTTTAAGAGAAATTTTCATATGTCACGTATATCAAATGTCATTGAAGAATATTCAAGGGACAATAGGCATATAAGTCATGTCAATATCATATAGAGTCAAGTAATACGAATTATTTTAGATCAATAATAAATGAATAATGTAATAAAAAAAAAACCTTGCAACAATTTATAACAATAAATTAAGGTTCAATTAATAAAAAATTTCATAGATAGCTAGAGTTTTCAAGATCAAGGAATTTAATGGCGCAATAAAATTCAAGGTCTCATAGGCATCATAGTTTGCAAGGAACATAGAATCAATGGGAACACCCATATCATATTAGTAAATTATTTATTCACCTTGACTCATACACTCCTATATACTAGCAGAGACAATAAGATTGGTTGTACTATTCCCGATCGTTCTCTTTATCTTGTTCCCTTCTTGATTTTACAATAACCATTTTATACTCAATTACACATTGCACATCAATATTTAAAATAAGCAAATTCTCATATAAATTCTCAATCCCTAATCCTAATATTCAAATAGACTAATATTAATCTAACTTTTTAATTATTACCCTTAATTCCCTAACTAAATTCCTAATTTTCCACAACTTTATTAACGATTAATTTATTTAAGTCTATCATATGGAAACTATCTTATTCATATACTTATTAGAATTTCTCTAGCAATATGTATTTATATACTAGTATATTGACCGAATGGTCTAAGATTATTTTTCATAGTCTTATTTGCTATTTTTTTATTAAAAATTTTATTTTCAATTACATTCACATATAAGCAAGCCTTTTATAAAGTTATGCAAATTAAATGCAATAATCTTTGATTTATTTTCTGACAATTGAATAGAGCTAGGTTCTAAAGTTATTGTAGTTAAATTTCTATTTTACAATTCTTACATATGTTATGTTAATTCAATTCTTAATTAATTAGTTTAAATAGCTAAATTAATTTTTTAAACCAAACCCCAATTCCTCTTGAAATGGGCCGAATTAATTCAAGTGTTTGGGTTACAATTTTATGTTCTATATATCCTTCATTCTTATTAATACTTTTTCATTTTAGTATAATCAATTAAGCTATTTATTAATTTAACATGATTTAATTATTAAAATCCTAATTCTTTATATAGGCCGAAATATCTACAAATGATACCTTAATAAAATTCTCAATTCTATCTTCAATTAATGTTTTATTTCATTGTGCATGTTTTATCCCAACTTCATTTATATACATGAGCTAGCAAAGCAACAATTATATAGTCATCTACTCTTATGGGCCGAATACATAAGCTCTTCAAATCCAATTGTATACTCATCTTTCCATGTGGGCTTAATACATAAGCTCACCAATTCCTATTAATATTTTAATTACTTATTGACTCTTTGAATAGAGAAGTTATCAAATTTGAGTATATATATATATATATATAAAAACTAAATTAATTGTTAATTAAAACAATCAAAATCTTCTCTCCCTTCCTTGTACGTAGCCGATCCTTTCATAGAGAGGGAGAAGAAGAAAGTTCACAATTAACCAACAAAGAGTTCAAAATCTTATTTAGGAAGCTAAAATAAAAAGGTTTATTAAAGAAGGTTACGTTGAGAATGAAAATTTTATTCTTTCAACCTTTTTGGCCGTAAATGGGAAATGAGTGGGAGGAAAGTTCTTCTTTTCCTTGACAGTAAGAGAGTTGGTAATTGGCAAATGAAGATAAGGATGGAAATTTTTTTTTTTTGACTTTCTTATAAACTTAATTCACGTTGTTGTTGTTGTTGTTTTTTTTTTTTTTTTTTTTTTTTTTTTTTTAAATTAGAAAAAAGATGATAATGGCAAATGGATCCCATGGGTTAATGTATTAATACACCTTTTGTTACATCCAAACCAACCATACCTTTATCATGAGCCTACACTTCACCTTGTTCTTATTATTTTTTTTTATTATTTTATTAACCAAAATTGGTAATTTTATTAGTATTTCCTTATTTTTTTCTTATATTATTTCACACTCTTAATCTCAAATATTTAATTTTATTTTAAAGTATAATTATTTATTCACTAACAAATAATTATATAGTCGATATTCGTATAAATACTTTTTATATATTATAAAGTCACACTATAATAAAATTTCTCATACTAATTTTCTAATAGGGTTCTTTAACTTCATAACTTATGAATATCTAAATTCACTTTCATATCATATACGTTTACTTATGGCAAACAAGTTTATAACTAAGGGAAAGATCTAGGGTATTACAAAACCCTTCTTGCTTAATGTCCTCGCACAATCCTAAAAGTAAAGAAGACATTGAGGTGATAATTAAACATATAGTTCTCAAAGTATCATATTATGAAAAAATCATTGTTGTTCATATTTGATTTTATATATTCTTTCAAGGTGCTGAGCCAAAAAGTTAGGGTAAGAGTTATTTTATGGCTTCTCCAGTATGATTGCAATTTTGTGAAGTGGAATGTACTAGCTGAAGCTAATGAATGGTATAGTGGACAGACAAATCAAGTTGAAACGAAGAAGGGCAGTAACAATAGACCATTTGAAAAGATTGTTTAGAATAAACCTCTACTTTTTTAATATCCTTGAAGATGATTTGCATGTATAGACGAGATAGTTATCCTTTTTTGTGAAATGTATAAAGGTTGGAAGAGTAATTTTTGTTTTATTTTATGCCATAGTTTAGCATAAATGAATAATTATTACCATTATTTCGATATGTAAATATGATTCAATCATTTTTATTTTAATATTTTACATCAGGGTTGTAATATTAGTTTTGAGTTGGTATTATGCTTGTGATGTTACAATCTTTTGTTCATAGCATAGGTCATTATTCAACACTTGACATATAGGGGGTTCTTGTATTAATTTGTTAGATATTTGGAGGGAGGACATGGCTTTTGGAAACCTTTTTATCATTGTCTTTATTTGCTTCGTTTATCTACAATTATATTTTACCTTGTTAATACTTTGTGGTCAGAATTGTGTTGTGACTAAGAGTACAATTTTAAGATGAGTTCCTAAGGATTAATAATATTACCTCACATTAATGTCTAACTAGAAGTTGTTCATTTTTTTTTTATAGAACAACTATAAGTTGTTTATACGGTAGTGTGACATCATAAGTCCGTTGTTCTGGCATTGACGACTCTTAAAACAAAGAGTCGTCTTTTTTTTAGGCTCTCAGCCAACTTTTACAAAGATGAAGAGAGACAAGCGCCGTTGACGACTATTCTCTCTGTACTAGATGACTACCACGTAATAAGGCATCCACAACCATTTGAATAGATGACTGAAAATGCAACATATGCCTTTGTGGTATAAAGTAGACGATCATTTGTCCAAAATATTTAATGTTGCACTTTCATGTGTGATTGATCACATTTTAATCATTTTGGGGCATGAATCACAATATTATTAACTATGTCAATTAATATGACATATTAAAGCATATGTCAGTTGTGTAATGCATCATACATGTTCGTTAACTACAATTGGACCAACTCATAACACATAGTTTATACATTTTGAAAATAGACTCACAATATATATAATATATAAAGAAGGAAAGCGGAGGAATAGTACTTTTCAAATTGATTTGGAGGGTAATTGGGTCATTTCATGGGACTTTGATGGCTAATTGTGTCTTTTCCTAAGTTGTGATTTACTTATTTGCCCTGGCCCGCCCCAGCACGCTCAGGAAAACGACGTCGTTTTATTGAGGATGTTTTTGTCTTTTTGAGTCAGATTAATTGACTTTGTTATCCTTAACTCTCTCTTCTGTCCTCTTTAAAACTACGTCGTTTTGTTAGGGTAATTAGGTGATTTTGTTTAAGCGTGGCCATTTTCGTCATTGTACACTGATCATTACTCATCCCACAAACCCTAAAACATGTTGTTGTTGTGCGCCACCCTTTTCTCCTGTCCGCCTTCTGCGCCTTTCTGATCTCTAAGGTTCTTTCTCTCTCTCTTTTCTATGAGAAAAACTCAGTTTTGTTTTGTTCTTTTTCTGTTGGATTTTTGTATATTATTATTATTATTATTATTTATCTTCAATCGGTTTTGTTTTTTCCTAGATTTATAATTTTGTTTTTGAATAAGAAATTTTGGTTAATTTTGCAGAATTTTTTTCCGGCTATGATGAAGATTGTGGGAACTCTAACAGGAAAGGTGAATCCTTCTCAGATTCGAGAGATTCTCTATCAAAAGACCAA
>CATKHJ010587375.1:0-13116 GCA_949750685.1 Vernicia montana | reverse complement strand
ATGAAGACATTTAGGCGTCTGGGTCTTCCTGAGCATATTCGGTGGATTATTGAAGCCAAAGTACAACTAGCAGGCTTGATGACTCTTTTGTTAAACATTTACCAGGAATAGGAAGAAGTTCTTACTCGAAGAAGAGGAGAGCTAAAAGAATGGGAGTCTGCTACAAATGCGCGAGATGGAATTGTAACACACGCTGTAGAAGCATTGGATATGTATCCATAAATCGAGAAGACAAAATTAAATTCATAAAGGATGGACTGAGTAAGGAGTCTCTAAACAATATCGTACAGACTCTTGAGATGCATCCATATGGACAAGTCCAACGTGTTCTTTTAGATTTATGGAACTTATTCAAAGAAGAGCAACAACGCTACAGTCTAGGGGATCTGACGTTAAAAGACCCTGTTTGCTAGTTAATAAGAAAACTAGATGGGAAGCCTATCCTAGACTCATAGAAGGCTTTCAAACCGTTACTGGACGTAAAACCAGAGGAATAGGTGAGCTACAATCACAATTACTGTTTACAGTCAGGTGTATCACTAACTTTTTGACTTTTCGTTGTATTATTTTTCCGCATCCCATAGTTACTTTTTGAATTTTTTGCACGAATCTCTATCTTTTGATTTTTTTAGATTTTTCTACTTTCGGCAGCTTTTTTCCATGTTTTCTTTTTGACATTTGTACAACTAACATTTATTATTTTTCTGTCAACAACTATCTTTACCACATTGGATTGTTCTGTATCCCATTGGACTGTTCTTTTACTTCCCTATCTTTTCCTTATATATACATTCACCATTATTTGTATACATACAATTTTAGGAGATATAGTGAATAGAAATGGCAGAACCTTCAACATGCATATTCAAAACCATTTGTGTCTTTTGTAGTCCGAAATCTGGTAAGAATGAAGAGTATTGGAAGACAGACAATGAACTTGGTCGGATTTTAGCTGAACAAAAAATCGATTTGGTGTTTGGGGGAGGTAGTTTAGGGTTAAGGGGTTGTGTCTCAAGTTCTGCATATATTGGAGGTAGCAAGGTCCTAGGTATAATTCTAAAGGCTTTAACTAAAAATAAACACTTCACTTTTGGGACTATAGGTAATGAGTTACAAGTCATGAGCATATACGAACGAATAACATACATGCATCACAATGCTAATGTCTTTATCGCATTACATGGTAGTCTACAAACATTTGAAGATATATTTAACATTGCGTCTTGGGCCTAATTAAATCTTCATAAAAAGTCATTGAGGTTACTTAATGTTAACGGTTTTTATGATGGTTAGTTATCTTTTTTTAATCATGCTGTAGAATAGGGTTTTATAACGCAAGCAAGTCGACGCATCCTACTATCTGCTTCAACTACTAATCAATTGATTGACCAACTGCAAAACTTGTACCCGAACCTAATCTATTGATGGCACATGTAGTTTGGCACCCTAAGGACAGTAGCAATAAAAAGCGTGTACTAGATTTGAATCTCCGGTTGTAACTTTCTTAACTCTTATGGTTTACTTATAATATTTTTTTCTTTTTTTTTTTTTATGCTTTAATAACACTAGATCAAACGAAATCATTTACTCTTTACTTATCTATAGTAGACATTAGGAATAATATCTCAAATATGTTAGGGATAAGATAATTGTCATTTGAAAAAAAAAACTTATTGTCCCAAAATTTAAGGTCCGAATCATTAAATGTAAGATGGCTGAGTAAAGAGTTACTTTCATACTCTTGATACACATCTTTAATTTTTATGATTTTTTTTCTATTTTCCAAAAAAAAAAAAAAAAAGATGGTTGAGTAAAGAGTTACTTCTATACTCTTGATACACATCTTTAATTTATGTGATTTAAAAAAAAAAGTGCCTAAAATTTGTGGAATTTTATCAACAAGGGTTTTGTTAAGGCGACAATTGTAGGAGGGATGGCCAATACTCTTGCAAGTTCTGCAAAAAAAAAATGGTAAATTTTTATAAGAGAGTTCAATGAAAAAACTCTTACCTTCCCTCTCAATCATGAGCTTATCAGGCAGGGTATGAGCCACGTCCAAATCGATGAGAACCTGAGTATAGTGTCCAAAATTTCCATCAACCGTAGAGCGATCAATTCGTAGAGGAACTCCAATGTCATGTGCGATATCAGTTAAGATTTTTGGGATGCCAATATTCCCATGACAGATTAGAAAAGTGCACCATATCTGCGTAGTTGAAGATTTTTGTGCGGATGGGTTAAAATCTAGGATCCAGGGATGAAGGTGTAGAATTTCAGGTCACAGGTTAAAAATGGTAATTCAATTAGGAAAAAGATTGACTATGCAATCACTATAAATATCTAACTTAAATTAAAAGTACACATTTTATCATTCCAATACTTTCAATACAGTTTTCTCCTTCAATAATTTTACTGACTTGAGTGTCGAAACGTGACTACCTAGTACACCCAAAATTCTTATTCATTAATTTAGACATTGAGACAGAACTTCAAAATCCAAAGCAAATATCAATTCAAGTATCACGGTTCATTGAATAGAGGTCTAATTCACATGTTATTAATGTTTATAAAGGTTTAAGGATTGTATTGCGGCTTAAAATGTTTATGGTTTGTTGGACCTAAAAAAAAAAGAAGAAATTGTTAGAAGGATTTAGTTTCACCATATAGATTAACAAAATAGTAATATTTCATGTTATTGTGTAATAGAAGATTTTTTTTTTAATTATGAGATATTATATATAAATCAAATTTTAAATATTAGTCTAATATGGACAGAAAATAAATAATACAACTCATTATGGACAATAAATAAATACTAACAAATTAAATTCTTTATTATTAATACTAAAACTCAAATTTAAGACCTCTTAATATCAAGATCTCAGCCTTGCCCAAACAGCAGGTTGGGCATCATTTGCGTTGTCTAATAGAAGATTATGGTGCAGAAACAAAAGATTATGGGAAATAAATTAAGTAATTAAACTGAGGATATCATTGTCTTTTTAGTGTTGATGAGCATCCAAATTGCGGGAAAAGTGTGATGATGTCAGAGACAACAGAAAGAAGAAGAAAAAATAATAATAATAAATTAATAATAGATAGTAGAAGATTGTTTGTAGACAGAGAAATACCAAAGTGGAATGAGAGAGAAAATGAAAACTAAAGCGAAAAAGAAGAACAAACGGAGTAGCTGAAACTCTGACACAACCACAGCCACCACCCACGCCACTTTCCTTGGCCGCGCCGCCTCTTTACTGATCTTTCAGTTCTTCGTCTAATTGTACCAACAGATTGTTTAATAGTTTAATAGATCTCTCTCTCTACATCCTTTTATTTCTGTTGTTCTTAGCTAAACCTTTTAATATAACTTTTGTATGTGAAAAAAAAATATATATATATATATGCGCCATGTTTATCGTTTGTCTGGTTTGGTGAGAGATCAGAGATGGGACTGAACTGAAATAAACCTATTATGTGTATGTTCATGGTGACTACTGTACTGCTTTTGACTGAATTAATCCATCCAAATCCAATCCAATACAGTACTCTTTCTCCAGATTAAGACCTCTCCTTTGTTGGCTTTGTCCTCTCCCGACACCCGTACACAGTCTTCTCTCTCTCTCTCTCCCTCTCCCTACATAAAAGCAGGTGATCCTTCTCAATCTTCTTCTTGTTTCTATCTAAATATATAGAGACAGAGAGAGAAAGAGAGGTGGGGGGTTAAAAAAATCCTCAAGGATTTAGTTGGGTTTTGGGGTATGGAATTCTTGATTTTGTATTTGGTGTTATACGGTGAAAATTTATTGTTGAGAGTGAAGAATAATAATAAGAAGAAGAAGAAAGAAACCTTGGTTTGTTTTGGTGGTGGGTGGGTATGCACAAGGTAATAATCGCCGGTTGTTTTCAACTATTAGATTCTCAATAATCAGAGACAAACACGTTTACTTCATTCTCTTGTCTATATTTTGAAACGCTTCACTCTCTCAAAACCTGCATGCACCACACCACTGAAGCTCAAAAAGCCAATCCATTTCTTAACAAACCAAACAAAAAAACAAAGAAAGAATATAGAGAGTGGTGTGTTCTTGAGTTTGAGATCGATATGCAGCAAGATAAAGGAGGGAGTAGTGAAGAGATCATGAAACAAAATCAAGATCGGAGGTTAAAACCGATGGAAGGGGAGAATCAGAATCAACAACAGCATCATCAGCCCCAAAAATGCCCTCGCTGTGAGTCGCTCAATACAAAATTCTGTTATTACAATAATTACAGTCTCTCTCAGCCTCGCTACTTTTGCAAGACTTGTAGAAGATACTGGACTCAAGGTGGAACCTTAAGGAATGTTCCTGTTGGAGGCGGTTGCCGGAAAGGAAAGAAAGCAAAATCATCAACAAATGCATCTTCTTCAAGTGAGAATTCTTCTAGGTCTCAATCACAGAATACAAATTCAGGTAATACTACTGCAAGTCCTGTTTTGATAAGTAAAGATCAGTCGGGGAATTTGGTTTCACCTCATCATCCTGGAATTTCTTCACTTGGGCCTCCGCCTTATTATTCTGGTGGTGGGTTTTTGGGTTCTTTAGCTGCAATTCAATCTTTGAATAACCAACCACCATCTCAGTCTTTCAGTCTAAATTTACCAGTGAATCTTGGTGGTGGTGATTTGGGAGGTCCTTCAAATCTTAGTCTTTTGCATGGGTTTGATACTATTCCTTCTTTTGGGTCACAACAACAACAACAACAACAACAGCAGCAGCAAATTCAACAGCAAAGGCAATTTTACCAAATGGGTAATAGAGATACAAAAAGTAGTGGAGACCATTCTCATTTTTATTCCAGTTCTTCTAATTCTCAGCACCAAAATTGGCATCACCAAGCTTTTATCAACAACACTAACCCTACAACTACTGTATCTGATACTGCTTTGTGGAGTATCAGCACCAGCACCACCACAGCCAACACTAACAGCAGCAGGAACAACAACAACACTGGTGGTTCCTTTCCTTTGAACCCAGCTGATCATCATCATCATCATCAGTGGCATGATCTACCAGGTTATGGTCCTCCACCATGAGGCATTCTTTTGCTTTTTGTATACAGATCACCAATGAAATCTTTTTTTTTTTTTTGGATTACCTGTTTCCCTTCACATTGTTAAAAATCGAAATGGGTTTCATTTGGTTTATTGGGGTATATTTGTGATGATATGGTGTAAATGCAAGAATAGAGAGTACTGGACTTTTGTTATGCTTATTATATCATATAGTCATGGAGAGAAATTAAATTCTGGTTTTGGGTTATTAGGTTGTTTTCAACTTTTTGATCAAAGATAATATATATGTTTGCTTAAGCTTTTTCTTTGTTTTATTTATTTATTTACTTTTATTAAATCTTAATTAATCCTCTTATCATATATATCAATCTCCAATTCTCATTCAAAGGCTAGTTTGAGTTTACTTTAAGCTGTTGATTAGGGTTTATTGTGAGAGTACAAAAGAAAAAAATTAAAAGAAAAAGAAAATGGAGGAATGAGTAGAAGGTAAATTCCTAAAACAATCAAGATAGTGGTGGAGGGTGATGTCCCTGTAAAAGTTGTTGGACAAGATGGTTTGTTCTTGTGCATGTGGGTGACTGACCATACAAAGTTGCTGCTTTTACATGTTCAATTCTGCCTTTAATGGCTCCCCTCAACTTCATAATTTTTTTGGTCAATTCTTCTCTATGCCACGACCCAATCAAACATGAAACCACAAAGATTACGTTCTCCCTAGCCGCTACGTCAGCAAAGCCAACAAAATTAGTTGACAAATGCCTTGAAATCTCGTGCTATTTTTTTTTTGCAAAGTCACCACAAACACAATACAGTTATTAACAGAGCATTTAATAACATAATACTATATGATAGTGTTAAATATCCCATTTACAAATATATTAGTATATAAGTTGCTAGATATGTTCATTAAATCATTCGTTTTAGGCCTTAATTGTTATATAAAGAAACAAAAGGAAATCTCAGTTAATGGCAATTGGAGCTTTGTTTCTTCTTAGTTCTAACATTTAATTTACTATAATTAGTATTTTAATTCATGTTATTTTAAAATTAACAAACTTCTTGTTGTTGTCTTTAAATTAACTTCAATGAAAAAAATAAAATAAAATAAAATTTTGAAAGAATAAAATGTTCTATGATATAATAATTTAAGATTAAAGTATATTACATTTTAAAATTTCGAGAAAAAAGAAATTTATAAGTAGAAATTAAAGTGTTTATCAATAAATTTTGAAGTTTAAAATAATTAAAATATTAATTATGATAAATTTGACAGGTAGTAGTAATTCATACTAATTATTAAATAAAGAAAAGAAAATAAGAAATTTGGTTTGGGTAGCAAAAGCAGGCGCAACTAAAGCACTAATAACGAGGTTGAACAAATCTCTCGAAGCTAAACAAAAGACATGGTTAGGGAATTTTAAGTAATGTATATATATATATATATATATGTAGTGTATTTAAAAAGATTTGACTAGGCTTTAAAGTTATGGACCTTATGTTTGTTTAATTAATTAATTAAACAAGTTATATAATTAAGCATGAATGAACTAGTTAAAAAGATTAAGTAATGAAGAAATTAAATTTAGTGGGAATGGATGGCGTGGAGAGAGTATTGTGGTTTCCGAGCAAAGCAAATCTTTGGTCTGCCATGATGAGATCTCTGGCCAGAGAATAACAATGGCCAGTCCTCTCTCTCTCTTTCTCTCTCTCTCTCGGGATATCCCCATCATCACTGCTTTGCCGTACACCACACTTGGCCACGTTTTACCGTAGAGACCTCCACTTGCTCGTTTATGTGAAGTTTACAAACCGATCCTTTTTACCTTTTGTTTTTTAAGGTATGTTTAGCCATGCTCTTGTGTTAATATTACATTGATTCTTTTGGTGGGTCATAATAGCGTAGAGAATAATTTTATTTTTTTAATATTTTTTACAAAATTATTGATAATTTTATGATTTTGAAATTGAAATTTTTTATTTTTTTTATATATTTTAACAATGCATATTTTGATATTTGTATTAAAAATAATTACGAGGCACAATTATTAAAAAAAAATTATGTGGCACTCTGAATTAAAGAAGAAATAATCTATTTAACTTTATAATTTTTTAATTTTATATATATTTAATATAAAAAATTTTGAAAATTTTTTATTTACACTGAGAAATTTTTATATAAGTTTATCTTATATACTAAATTAATTAATGATAAAATATTTTAATTAATATGATTATTTTTTTTATTTTTTATTAAATGAAAAAATACAGATATATATATATTTTTTTATTTCAAACGTTATGACAATGAAAAAAAAAAAAAAAAAGCGCTTAATCAACGGACTGGTGCACTCACGTGCATCTTGGCAAGTTATTCCCGTTTTCAATGCACAAATCTGCATGAAAATGGAAAAAAGAAAAATAATCTGTAGAACTCTCTCTCTCTCTCTCTTTCTAATTTAATAAAAAATTTAAGATTAAATACCATTTCAAATAGAAATTCTCATTATTTAATAAAGATTGGAGATGGAAAGATCATTTTAATATTAATTCCTTTTATAATCGTTTCCGGAATCAATAAAAATTATGCCTGAAAATTTCATTTTTTAATTTTTTTTAATCTCTGATCTCCTCATTTAGCCTACCAAGTACCAAAAGAAAGCTCTTTTTGAAAATAAAACTAATGAAATGACACCAAAATCGTTGAGTTTGAAATTAATTGGAGGAAGTTATAAAAGTTTCCTTGCTGGAAACTTCCTGCAAAACCTTTAAATTGAGATTCACTTTATAATATACTTTAATTTCTTTTAAGAATTTTAATATATCAAAATAAAAAAATAAAAAAATATATTTTAAAAAATATGCAAATCATTTTAATTATTAAGTTTAACAATTATACTTTATTACAATTACAATCATTAACATTAATTAACACTAAAATAGCATAACTCATGTAAATTAAGAAATAATTAAAATCTTTAACTTATCTGTTCACATAATAGTGATTGAATATGATGATCGACGCCTTGGGTAAATAATTAAATATAATTGATTTATGTAGCATTTTTTATATCAAATTTATATAGCACATGGATTTGTATAAGGGTTATGTTAAATTCTCTGTGCCCTATGGGTCAAACAAAAGTAAAATCAAATCAAAATAGTGGTAAAATCAATATAAGGAACTTATAATAAATTCAATTTTATAACACAATATATTTTTTTTCCTATTAATCTCCCTCAAATGACAACTAATATTCCATTTAGAACAAATGAATTACAAATGTGAAATTTTTTTGAATTTCATATTTTTGTGTTTGAAACAAATTTATAATTGAATTATTATTTTTTCTTATTTTCTAAAATACTCTCAATATAATAAATATAATTAGAAAAATAAAGCAACAAAAAATAATTATATTTTATATTTATAATTAATATTTAATTTATAAATATAAAAAAATAATTTGAAGAAAAATAAGTAAAAAGAAAAAAATGTTAGAGAGTGAGAGAGTAGTAAGAGGAGAGAGTGTGTGTAGTAAGAAAAGAGAGATGAAAAAGAAAAAAGAGAAAGAGGAAGAGGAAGAGAAAAGAGTGAGGGAGAGAGAGGAGTGAGAATCAAAGAAATTAATAAAATAATTTTTTTTTTTTGCCAAATAATTAATAAAAGAAATTGGAACTAGTAAACTCATTATGTGAATTAACTCTTGCATTAGCTAGTGTTTAATACAAACTATACTAGAAATATATATATTATTATGTGACAATTTTTTGAAGGTCACAAAAATCTTGTCATTAATAGTTATTTATTTGTCACAAAAATTTTAAGTTATCATAAGACTTAAGTTGTTAATTATATTAATGATAATAAAAAAAAAAAGTTGAAATAAAAATTTAAAAATTATGTGACAATTTAACATAATTCGTCACAAATTGTTTTTAGCTATGACTTGATGACAATAAAATTTTTTCAAGTGACAACTTGTGAATATTTATGATAATTTCGATTGCCACAAAATATCCAACCTATAAGAAAAAAAAATCTTAATTTTTTAAACTATGCCGTCTAATTATTTATATATATATATATATATATATATATATATATATATATATATGGTTATCAGAAAACATAGTCTATAATCATTTAAAATGAAAACAAAATATTCATATAATTGATCCTAATTAATTTTAAGATTAACATTGAATTGATTTAAATTAAGTTGTATAAACAAAAGAGAAAAATTTAATATTAATTAAACCCAAATCTACGTCTACATCTACATCTAAAAGGGTCTCACCTTACAATATATATATATATATATATTTTCTTCATGTGTTGGAACATTATTGAAAGGGATGGAAACAGACATTCTATCAGTAGACAGACTATTAGCTGAGTGGTACATAATAATCGACATAAATGAAATAGGAATCCATCTTTTTATCAAGTCAAATATCTTGAAACTCCTGCGCAATTAGCCAATCCTCCAAATATCATATTTGATTGATCACGCAAAGTCGCAAATTAGTCATGTCCTCAACCATATTTTTTTTTTTAACCCTTGTATATATTCAATTACATGTTTACAGTTTAAGGTTTCCACTGGGAGGCACAGCTCATGCAAATCATTGTAAAAAACGATTTATCTACTTTAGACATATATTTTGAATTTTCTTTGTTTTAGAGTAACATATATATATATATATATATATATATATATATATCCCAACTTAATCAAAATTTTTGATAATATGGTTTGGTTTGAAATTTTGAATAGTAACATTTGCAACCGTTAGTCAAAACTAAGTAGAACTAAATTCATTTATTTTATTTTAGACTTTTGCTACTAAGCACCTAATGTATAAATAAACTTAGTTTTTATTTTTAATAGTAGATTATATGTTAATTTGGTAAACAGATTGCATTAAGTAACTATAAAATGTAGTAGTAACCAGTTATAATTTAATTGTTATTTGTCACTTTTGAATTTTGAGGAATGGATAGTTTTCTACACCCATGACAGCTAAGGAGTAATTTAAGGACTATATTGTTAAGAGTAAAAACGAGTAATTGCCTTGAGCTATTTTCAAGATGCAATTAAGGGTAGAGGATATATATAATTATGCTTATAAAAGATAGTGGAGAAATTTTGGATTTCTTTTTTTTTTTTTTAAATTTCTTTTTGGGGTTTGAAAATATGATTCACGTAGATTGAAGTTTTTAATGATTCGAGAGAAGCATTAATTTTCAATCTTCTCTATAAACACCCTTTTGCTCTGGGGATTTTTATGGAAAAATTAAAATTTTAAAAATAAATCTTACTTTTTTAATAATTAAATTTCAAATTTTAATATTAAGATAACTCTAAAATTCTAAATAATTTTTTTTATATTATTTATTTATTAAATTTTTATGTATTTATAAAAAAAATTATGAATTTAGTGAATAAAATCTTTAAAAAAATTAATATTTTCTAAATTTGGTAGGATCCATCACGAGATTTAATTTTCAAGGGTCATTAACTTATTATTTATTATTTTTTTTTTATCAAAGGTCCGGCGAGCATGATTTTTTTTTTTGTAGATTTCAGTTATATTTTCAAGTTTAGCTATAGATTTTAAATGTTATTATGAGAATCAATTTATGAAAAGATTTTAAATGTTATTATGAGAATCAATTTATGAAATTATAGATTTTATGTGATTAATGATATATATATATATATATATATAATTCAGTAATTTAATTTAAAGATTAATTATGTTATGAATTTATTTATTTTACGAATTTATTTTATGAAAATTATTTTTAAAATTTAAATATAATTGTTTATTAATTTAGTTATATGTATGTATATATTTCAAAAAGTTAAGTGTAGGAAGAATTTTAAAAAATAAAATAGAGAAAAAA
Organism: Vernicia montana; assembly: GCA_949750685.1. Classification (NCBI taxonomy): domain Eukaryota; kingdom Viridiplantae; phylum Streptophyta; class Magnoliopsida; order Malpighiales; family Euphorbiaceae; genus Vernicia; species Vernicia montana. The sequence goes on along the minus strand of CATKHJ010587375.1, from coordinate 2,152 downwards.
TGAAATTTTATAAGTAAAAAGTAACCGGTAAAACAGGTTATAAGTTAAGATATTTATGTTAATTTATCACTTTAATAGGTTGTCACTCATTTGATTTAATGATTTAATGGTTATAATTAAAAACAGTAATTTAATATTTATAAAATATAAGTTTATCTATAAATCTGATACGCTATAAAAAGACTCTTTATTTTATGTGTTTTTCAGATGGGACCTAAATCCAATCTTGAAGAAAATGCATGTGCACTCAAAATCAAATTGATTAATTAAATAATGAATTATTATCCTAATAATTGAATGTGAATTCTCAACTCAAATAAAAATGTGAATAACATCCTGATATTTATCTGTTTGATGCAAATGAATTTCAATTTTGTGAAATTTATTTTAAATTTAAAGTTTATTTATATTCAACTTTGCAGTATAAGTGTATATGGTGAATAGTGAATATATATAGTGAAGTAGGCTTTTAAAAGGGGTTTATATAGTGAAGTATATGCATGGAGAATGGAGGAAGAATCCAGTGTCTACCTTTAACACCACATATACATTGATGATGTTGAATGTGTGGGTCCTGATCAACTTTCAAAACCATCAAAGAGCATGCACAAGTGGTGGTCCCACTTTTTACATCAAATATCCCATCGGTATGGAACTCATCGGTCCCATTCTCCCATCATTTGGTCACCATTCACTAAACTCTACCTAACCTATCTCTTCCTTTCCTTGTTGAACTTCTTCTTCAAATGCCCAATTTATATTCTCATTTTTTCACTATATATATTGTTTAATAATTTGTTTCTAGCTTAACAATTATTTATTTGATTCTAATTGAAATTTAATTCATCCATATATGACTATACATTTTTAAAAACGATTTTAATATTATTGAATTAAAACTCTTAATATCAATATGTAATCTTAAATCAATTTATCTTTATATTCAAAAATATTATTTTTTTAATGCTAATAATTAGATTATGACTTGATATTGTGTCAATTTAAACTTATTTGTAATAATTTTTAACTGATAATTATCAAATCTCATATCATTCAATGAAATGGGTATTGATTGGAGCTGGCTAAATTACACTTATTGTTTCTAAACTTATCAATAAATAAATTTACTGTTGTCCCTAAATTTTAATTTGTCACAAAAAAATCCTCTAATTATGATTTGGTTGCAATAATAGTCCTTTATGCTGTTTTTTAACCAAAATTTTATCAGAATGCATGCATGGCATCCAACTCAATATTTTTTAATATTAATTTAAGTCAATCGAGACGCCATGTAGCATTATATTTATATATAATTAAAAATTAAAAAAAGGGAAAGAAAGAGAGATTAGGACAAAGAGAGATAGAGGCAGAGAAGGAGAGAGGAGCTCCTTCACTACTATTGATCAATCACCTTCACTAGAACCCCAAATCGCCGCCGACTAAACTGTGGACATCAAGATCGAGGAGCTCGACACCACTGCTCACGCGCACATCATGCTTGCTAATGACGAGATCATCGACCAGGCAAACCCAATTTTCTCCACTGTTCCTATAGTCACTAGCCACAAATAGTTCCTTTGCGTTTCACAACAAGCTAACAGTGAGCCACCATTGCGGACTTCGATCGACGCTACTACTATCGAGATTCTCTCCATCAGCAACCAATTCAGTGAGCTAGCTTCTGAAACCCTCTCTTTCTTTCTATTTTAACTCTCTCTCTCTATAAAGCCCTCTACCATTTTCATTACTCAAACTCTTCACTTTGTTTACTAACCAATATTATTATTTTTTTCTAGGTGGAGTTATGTAAGTGCAATTAGTTTTTCGGCACTTACATAATGCTACGTGGCATCTCAATTGACGTGAATTAATATTAAAAAATACTGAGTTGGATGTCACGTATATATTCTAATGAAATTTAAGCTAGAAAACGACATTAAGAACTATTATTGTTGTGATCTTCAATCATACTCGTTATTGTTGGGTTTATTTAATGAAAAATCGTTCTGAATTCTTTGAGATATACACAGCCTTTCGAGCTCTTGTTAAAACTCAACATTCTGCTGTTATTAAATGTTTTAGGTGTGATTTGGGTGGGGAATATACTTCTAATAAATTTTGTGAATTGCTTGCCTTAGATGGAACTATTCAC
>CATKHJ010587299.1:0-14967 GCA_949750685.1 Vernicia montana | reverse complement strand
TTATTATTATTATTATTTGGATTATGTTTTGTACATATAATCTATGAATTATTTTGTGCATTATAAATTTATGAATTATTTCGTTATTATTTTATCCTCAATATATATGAAAAATATGTTGCGTTGAACATGCAGTTCAAGCGTTGAACATGCAGTTCAAGCGTTGAACATGAAGTTCAATAATAAAACCTTGAATGTTTGATATGACATGTCATTATGTATATCATATATACCCTCTCTTTACAACTTGTACATGGATATGAGCCTAATATTTCTCATATTTGAGTTTTTTTTTTTTTTTTTTTGTGCCATGTATGTACTAATAATACCACTTCAATGTGTGAAAATGAGTTCACAGAGAAGACTTGAAATTTATTTTAATGAGACACATTTTCTGACATTAGGGGGAGAGAAAAGCACCTGTTAGTGCTAAAAATGTTGAAAAATTTACTGGAAGGATGACTGTTTAAGCAGTTTTGATCTATGTACAAGTCAAAGTGAACTAGAAGTTCAAAATAATACAATTGCAACAAATTGCAATTCAACTGCCAAATGCATTTATAAATGTTAAAAGAGTGACAAAGTCTCATATTCCAGCTGCTAATACCCTAGTAAGGGTTATGGTTCCTATTGAAAATAGAAAATTAATCGAGCTCAACACACACCAGAAGTATGGATAGTGAATTGAAACTAAAGATAAAAATCCTCAGAAAAAGAAAATCAATCGACCTCAACACACGCCAGAAGCATGGATAGTAAATTGAAACTAAAGATAAAAATTCGCAGAAAATGAAAAAACAGCGTCACTAAAAAAATCTCCTGAAGAGAAATCTCTTGAAGAGAAAGATCTCAGTCAAAGAGCAATAGCCAATTATGAAACATAGACTGAGACAACGGAACAATTAGATCCTCCAGATATAGCTCCTAGAGTTGATGATCAAATGAATGAAAATTACGAGATCTTAATTAATTTTGTGATACAGGAGAAAGATTTGATAGAAATTCATTTATCCTCGACGATGAATTTGTCTCAACAGTAGCTCTTGTTGTTTCAAGAGACAATCTGGATCCAGAACCTATGAATATAAATGAATGTCAGCATAGACATGACTGGTCATCATGGAAAGAGGCAATTTAGGCCGAGCTAGACTCGCTATTTAAAGGCATGGTATTCAGACTTGTTATGCTGACTTTCTAAAATGTGAAACCAGTTGGGTATAAAGGGATGTTTGTCCGAAAGCGTAATGAGAATAATGAAGTGGTAAGATATAAAGTGAGAATAGTTGCCAGTGTTTTTCGCATAGACTTGGTATTAACTAATGAGAAAACTCATTATCCTGTTATGAATATGATCACGTTCCGTTACTTAACTAGTATGAAAGTTAAAGAAATACTTGATATGCGCCTTGTGAAAATGATATTTATAAAAGAGTCCCAGAAGGACTAAAGCAATATGGACATATGTGAATGCACATTAAACATGTGACATAAATTACATCTAATTGCAGAAATCCCTGTATGGATTAAAACAATATGGACATATGTGGTATAATCGTTTGATTGAATCCTTATTGAAAGAAGGATATGTGAATAATACACTATGATCATATGTGTTTATAAAAGACCACATAGTGATTTTATTATTATTGCAGTATATGTTAATGATCTAAATGGTACTCCAAACAAATTCTTAAAAAGTGAGTTCGAAATAAATTTAAAAGAAATAAAATTTTGTATCGGCCTGCAGATCGATTATTTATCCCCAAATGAGTCCTAATATACCAGTATACTTATGTGGAAAAGGTACTGAAGCAATTTTGCATAGATAAATCATTTCCTTTAACCACACTAATGGTATTCGCTCACTATAAGTGAAGAAAGACCACTTTTTAGACCTAAAGAAGATAAGAAAGAGTTATTAATTGGTCTTGAAGTACCATATTTAAGTGATATAGTTGCATTCATGTATCTTGCAAATTGCATCAGGCCTGATATGTATTTGCAAGAAAAAATTTCTAGTTAGGTATAGCTTTGCACCTACCAAGAGACATGGGAGTGGTGTAAAAAACTTATTGTGTTATCTTTGAGTTAGTATTGATTTGGTTATATTTTTATATAATTCATATTTGACATTGGTCTACATACGGATGTTGGTTATTTGTCTAATTCATATAAGGATAGATCTCAAACTAAACATGTGTTTACTTATGATGATACTGCAATTTTATAAAAAATTTTATGGTCCTAAAGTACCTTAATAAAGATGCTCCCATTGCATTGCACAAACTAAAAGTGGATATATTAAGGGTGACTGAATTAAATATATTTTATCCAAATTTTTTAATACGCATAAGCTCCAGAAGAGTGATGAAATAGATATCCACCAAATTCGCTCGAGTGACAACATAGCAGACTTATTTACTAAGTCTTCATCTAATGTCATATTTGAATGACTTGTTTTATTGATTGATATGTGCCGTTTTAAAATGTTGTCCTCATCAGGGGGAGCGAATCAGTATAAGATTATACTCTTTTTTCTTAGTCAAGTTTTTGTCCCACTGGATTTTCTTGACCAAAAGTTTTAATGAAATAATCTGTGCAATGATAAAAAAGCGCATGAATTGTACTATTTTCCTTAGCTATATTTTTTCTCATTGGGTTTTTTAGCAAGGTTTTTAACGAGGCATATTCATGGCGTAAGTAATATCCAAAGAGAGTGTTATAAATAAATTATAATATGTGAATATTATTTAAATATCCTTGAGTATATAGTTTAGAGAAATTATAGTATACAGTTATTTCAGTAATGTTGTATACACTAAACCCTAATTATTCCTCTATATAAGAGAAGCTAGAGTTAATCTAATAATAAGAGTTTGAAATCTTTTTTCTCTCTACATATTTTCTTTTCTCTCTCTTTACTTTATTGTTTTATATCTCTTATTATAGTCTTCGATCCGCTGTGTTAATAAGCCGATTTACAACACATTTGTATTAATTATTTTATTTTTCTACATCAAATTTAAAAAGGGTATTTTAGTCTTTTTATTTTAAAATTTAGATAATTTAATAAATTTCTTAATCCATGTGAAAAAATTTTAAATCACAGTTATTATAAAACCAAGAAAGGATTATGTTATTATCTTTTGTTTTTTAATAATTTTGAATATTTTCTTTTACAAAATTTTTTTATTCCAAAAACAATTTAAAAAAAAAATAACATTAGGGCATTCAAAAAGTCAAAAAAAAAGTTACCATTTTCCTCGTCAAACAGACAAACGCCCATGTGCATTTAGAATCTTATTCCTTAATTAATGGGTGATTATTGAGAGAAAATAGTAAAGTACATGTATTTTATTTAAAAAAATCTTTAGTGGTTTTATGTGTTTCTATAATTTAAATTGATTTTATTAAATTTCCTTTTTAATTTATGTGTAGTTAAATGAATCAAAACTTTTTAAGGATATCACAATATAATGTAGCCTTTACTTTTTTTATAAGAACTCTTATCATCACAATTAATGAACGAAGATTTAAATTCGAAATTACTTATTTTCACATCCTTGCACTCATACCCTTACACTGCATAATTACAAGATGAGAAGAGGAGGGAAATAAGGAATAATTTTTTAAAAGGAAGAGAAATGAAACAAGAAGGAGAAAAGTTAAATTATATATATATATATATATATATATATATATATATATATATATATATATATATATATTGAGGAAAAAAAATTTGAACCTAAATCTATCAATCAAATCATATAAGTATTTATTATTAGACTATGTTTTAGTATGCAATTTTACTTAAATTTATTTAACTTTTAAATAGAAAGAAGAAAAGTTAAATAGGTTTAAATTTATATTAAAATAGTTTATATTAAATTAATAATTTTAATTCTTAAATTTCGATTACACGCAATTTATCTATTCAACTTTACAAAGTTAATAAACTGTTATAATCAAACTAGTCGTGAGCTCGTCAATTGCGCAAGTTTTGATAATAATTTTTTTAATTTAACTTGTGTTTTTTTTTAAAAATATTTTAACATATATGAATTATTATTGTCATTTTTTATTAAATTTAAATATTACCTTTGAATGTTAATATAAAGAAAATATATGGGCCAATTGAAAAATAAGAAAAAAACATTATATATATTAGTTTATATAAATTTATAATTAGAATTTATAGAAATATAATGACATGGAAAAAAATTAACAAGATAATTTCATATAAATTTAATTTTTAATGAATTAACTTCAGATATATAAACTTAACTTTTGAGAAAGTTATTTGACATACGACGAAAATTTTTATAAACAACTCTTGAATTCAGCTTTTATAATATATATAGATTAATAATTGAATTAATTAAATTTATAATTTTAATATTCAATTGGTAATTTAACATAAATTCATGAACTAATTTAACCTTTAGATATTCTAACTAATTACACCAATAATATTATCTTTTAGTTTTAATCTAAGATAAAATATATTTTTATATTAAAATGAAATTAACCAAAATGAAGTTTATAATAAAATTACAAAAATAGGAAAAGTTACGTTTTTTTTTTCAATCATTAGATTTTTTATTTCTTGTGTACAAATTCTTAATTTGTTCCTTATGGTTATAAGAATTATATAAAATTAGCTTAATCATCCAATATATATATATATATATATATATATATATATATATATATATATATTATAACTAGACAGTAACCCTCATGTTGCTTCGGGTGTACAAATTTTTAATTCTCAATTCTAATAGTAATCATTAGAGTTTAATTGAATATGCATATAAGACTTTAAATTAGATTCAAAATTTAGAATGCATAAATATATCATATTGTTCTAACTAGAATAGTAGTGTTTTTAGATAGTTATTTTGATTTATTTTATTCAGTTCTACTGTGTTTTCCAGTATTTTTTGTTTGTTTTTAAGTTTATTTTAAGTTGTAGGTAAATTTGGAATAAAAGATGAATAAGTGAAGAATTCAAGTTAAATTTGGTCCATTCAACTCAATACTGGCGTGGAGAAGAATGTGGTTTAGCAAGGGAATCCGTATTGCTTAGGCAAAAGCAGCTTTTTGGAGAATTCCTTATCAATACGCCCGTATTGCCATCTCAATACGCCTGCATTGTATCTACTGAGTTGACAAACTCTAATTGGCTAATTTTTAGAGCATTTTCTTTTCTTAACCCTAGAATCTACATCATCATAAAGGAGATCAAAGATCAATGAGGAAAAAAGAGAGAGCTTTTGGAGAGGAGAATATCATTATTTTTCATCAAGTGATTTCTCAATTTCACTTTGTAATCAAATATTCTTGGTTTATATTTTTAGTTCATTGAGATCAGTATTGTTTTTTTAGTAGATAAGAGATTGCACCGAGCACAATTCCATCATTGTCACACCCCATCTTCAGAGATGTGACGGTCATAGGGTATATGGAGACATAAGATTACCTAGACCCGTAGAACTTCTATTATGTGATGTAACAAGCACGTTATACAATAAACATATATCCCAGATCATAACCTGTCAATCCATGTTCAATGGCTCATCATATAACAAAGGATACCCAAAGTATACCTTATAGATATCAATAATATACCACGCGTATACCATCATATACTTGTACCCTTAAAATATATAATTCAAATCACCATTCATTATTGACAATTATCTTTCATTGTTACCAGAATTACCATTATATAATTACAGATCATGATTAACAAACCAGAATATGTAATATTAGCTACTACGAACCATAATGACCATAAAGCTCTAGATTTAACTCTCCAAGATACAATTATATTAAGATTCTGAAATCAAGCAACCTTATACAGTAGAGGAAACCCCCAAGCGGAGAAGAGAAACTTGAGAATTTTCCTTGCTTGACTTCCAGTATACCTGAAAAATATAAACCACTAAAAGGGTGAGACAAACTCAGTGAAAATTTAATATCTTAATATAATATGTCGGCTGGAATTATATATAATACAATAATAGGAATCTAATATCAATTGGGTATTAATGAAAGATTGAATTTTTGGTACTTAATAGAGGATGTAAATAGTACAATGATATTCAATGATATTTGATAACAATGAAGGATTTATAATCAATGGTTAATCATTTATTATCACTTTAGCAAAAATTAGAAAATTTGGAAGCGGTGTGCTTCCCACTGATAAATAAATAGAGTGACGGTTGATATCTTGCTCACTTACATTGATCACTGGAGCGCAATATTGATCAGGTCTCACGGCTAAGACACCCCTCTTAGTTGAGGCAGATACACTATCCCTATCCGACGGACCTTCTTACCATGTGCACATGACTGATATATAACCCCACATCAATTGGAGGTTTCTACTTATAAAGAATATCATTTAATGAGAGTTCATAATATATGAACGATAAATCATATGCATTTTCAATATAGTATCAATGGGGTTTACACTTCCAGTAATGATTTCAAATGAACATTAGAGTGTGAATCAATAATACAACAATTAGGCCAATGTCCATCAATGAATTTACAATTAGGGTGAAGGGCATTAATGAAGCAATAATTAGGCCGAAGGACCTCAATGAAATAACAATTAGACCGAAGCCCATCAAGTATAGTTCTAGCATAAGGATTTGAAATGACAATGATTGTGCAAGATTTGCATTAAGGATTGTTAGGACTTTCAATAATATATATATATATATATATATATATATATATATATATATATATATATATATATATATATCAATTGAATGATAATTCTAGGGCAAATGCCCATACCATATTAAAATATTACATACTCACCTTAACTTCTTAGCTCCTAGCACATGCTCTTAACAGTGATGCTCCTTGATTTTCGAAACACTTCCTTATCCTTTCCTTTAGGTTCTACAATGAACCGTACCATTCATGTCATTCAATTGCATACCATTAAATACTTTGTCAACTTGACTATTTCGATCCCTATCTCTAGTACTACTAAGTCTACATCTAAGACATACCAATCATCTAATAGTAATTCAAGTTATCACACATAGTATATATATACATATATTACAATTTAATGTACATCCATGTTCAATATCATGTAATGGCCGAATGACCTAGGGTGTATACCCTCAATTCACATTGTTCACTTGCTCATTTCAATATCATTTCACATAAGTCATTTCATGGGAGGATTACATACATAATCATTATCAATTAACACATTACAATTACTACATTCCAAGATGGTCAAGTAGGTGAAATGATAAAACTTTAACGAAGTCACATAAGTTCACTTTATGACAATTCAATTAATTCTCAAGTTGAATTCATTTTTAATAAACATACTTAATTCAATATCCATTACTCTCACTAATCATCATCATTCATTGCTTATATACATATAGAATTCATTGGGTCACAAATGATAACATTAAAACTTTACATTTCCATATATTTCCTAATTATACAACTTGACTTTGTGACATTATTTATGTCATTTCTCATGCTCTACTAATCCAATTAAGTTGATTTTTTTTGCATTTTAAACTATACATATGGATTTGTAACATATCCAAAATTGAACTTAAAATTCAATTTATAGAAAACTTGGTGACTATTCTTATTTAGTTATGTTTTTGTTGCAAGGGTAGACTGACCCCATCACCTTCATTTGAATATAACTAAAAATATGTATATCCAATTAAAGTTTTCTTTTACAAAGAGTTTCAATACATGTCAATGATCATTTTTTATATTTTATGTTTAGCCTAATTATGAATTTAAATCCATCAATTCTGCTGCTCAAACCTAGACTATTCATTGAATCTCTAATTTGTGTCAATTTCAATTTATTTAAGATATCTCTTTATGTACATCAAATATCACGAATTTCTTTTTTGATTTTATACTTAAGGTATATATCTACAAATTTTATGTTTGCATCACTTCCAAATTTTGTTTGTAAAGTCTCAATTAATTCAATCCATTTCGGATTGCTCACCAACCCTAAATTCTGGGTCAGTTTCCTTTTATGAAGGATATCTCATTATCCTTAAAGAATATTTTCAAACCCTTATATAGGCCTATATTTGAGACATAATAATACAACTTTTATGTTTAACACTTCTCCAAATTTGGTCTCTATAGATACATAATGGGTATCTCAAATTCTGCCCAATTCCAAAACCTAATTTCCCAATTTCAAGTGCAAAAATCAAATTAAGTTCTATCATACATTCTATACTCAATTAAATCATCAAGTCTTTTTAATTAGCTTCATGATACACTTATAAACATCAAAAAATCAAAACAAATAATTTTCTCCAATTTTTCAAGTAGTGGCCGAATCACAATGAGAAAGGGAGAAGAAGAAATTTTGAAATTTTAACACAATAATCTATATTTTCATGCTTAGAATGAAATTTGAAGACAATATTTAAAATTTATCTTGAAGTTTCATGGATCTATGGTGGAGAATATGGGTGTGCTGAAATTTCTAGAGAATAAATGAGAATAGTTTTTCTTCTTTGTGAATGATGGAAATGAGAGATTTGATGTAGTTAAAATAGTTTTAAATTAAATGGATGGTTGAGATTAACTCTAAATAATTGGATGGTGGATATAGAATGGTTTTTCAAGGAAGCTTTGCAATAGAAAATATTATTTTGAAGAAACGAAGAATGATAGAAGTTGGCTAGATTCAATGAATCTTCTTTTATGGATTAAAAATTGTTTAATTCCAACAAAATATTTTTACATACAAAAACCAATTTTCTTTCCATTTTCATATGGGATGGCCAGCCACTAGATGGGGTGTGGGTGGACCCCACACTCCACTCACATATACACACATAAATAAATTTTCATTTTCGATAGTTTTTGCGAAATGACCGTTTTACCCCTATTATAGTGTACATTACCATAATCACTTACCAATGCATATTATTAGACATATTTACATTAATCATATTCATATCCAACATGTTTACATATCAACATCATAATATTTACTCATAATTCAAATAAGTACATTTAAGCACTTTTGAACATTAGTTTGGCCTTAACAATCAAATGAACATCCAAATTCTCTTTCTATGTTATCATGGCTAATGTTTACGAATCATATGAGTATGGGGTATTACAATCATTAAACATATTTTTTTCAATTCTTTTAAATATTAATTGTAATTTAATCTTTCATTAATCACATGAAGATGTTTACTCTTAATGTTATTGGAATTGTTATGTATTTGTTTACTATGAAGTAATTTCTCTTATTATAGGGTTCTAGATGGATCCTATTTGATTGTGTTTGCATGATTAGATGAATGATTTAGGGATGTATGTCATTGTTCTATGCTAAATTATTAAATACTTGTGATTGGCCACCACGTAGTATTACTTTGGTGTTGAGTGTTAAATTGGATGATTGCTTAGTAGTAGAACATGAACAATGAACTTAGGGTTTATGAATATGATTGCTATTAAATCCTATGCATGCTAATGTTGTGATTTTCAATTCTTAGAGAACTTAATTAACTGAATTCGATTGATACATTAATTAGGGGCTTTATAAGATTTAAGTCATTTATTTGCATTTCCCTAAACAATTATTCTAAACATTAAAGGCATCGAATAGGTGAAATCGAAACCCTAGAAGTCATTTCTCTTTTGATTATAACCAAGGAATTTTCTAGCATTCTTTTTTTTAATCTCAAACTTCTTTCTCCCAACCTTAATTTCTTTCCTAAATAATAAAAACGAACATTGTGACAGGGTGTTTAGGTTTTGTTTTCATTTCTGTGATTTGTTGCATTTCATTTATTCACCAACTTTTTGCCTCATTGGGGATATGACTATGGGTGTACTCAAAATTTGCTACAATCACCTCATATACTTGCGAGTAGTGGCCTTAGTGTAGTTTGGGTGCGAACAAGTTTTTAGCCCCGTTGCCGGGGAGGCAAAAGTGTATGTTGAATTGAAATTTTTTGTTACTGTTTTTGAATTTCAGTTTTTCTTTTGCTTTAATGAATTTCATGTGTGTAATTATTTTTATTCTTGAGTCTTTTAATTTTCTTTTCATAGAGTTTTTGTTGATTTATACAGGAGAGAATATCACAAAGCCAAGAATTACTTTCCTACATTGACAACATTCATAAGTTGAAGCGATCTAGAGCTTAATTTGAGGAGAACTCTGAGGAAGAAAAATTGGAGGAAGAATTTACAAAAGACTCATTAGAGGAAGAAAATAATTTTGAAGGAGTAGGTGATCTAGAAGGAGAAATTCCTGAGAACCGTGAAGAAATAAACATGGAAGAAAATAATCAGCAGAGGTAGCCTACAATGAAGGAATTTGCTATGCCTATTATTGGCACAACAACTTCTTGCATTAGATTGGGAGAAGCAGCCTGAAACTATAAGTTGAAGACTACTCACTTCAACATGCTACCATCTTTCTATGTATGGTGAAGATTACTATTCAACTCTTCAAACTATTCCTTTGCAAGGATTGATTAAAGATCATATGAGAATGAGGTGTTTTCCTTACACCTTGAAGGACAAAGCCAAGGCATGGTTGATGAATTTGCCTCCTGATTCATTGTCAACATGGAAGGAGGTGTGCAATAAATTCATGCACAAATTTTATTCTCACCAAAAGACTACTGAGTTGAAAACTAAAATTGCTACTTTTAGTCAATTGGATGGAGAACCATTTCATGAGGCATGGGAAAGATTCAAGCTGTTATTGATCCAATGTCCACATCATCACTACCCATTACAACTACTTAACACATTTTTCTATGATGGGTTGACACAACAATGTGAGTCTATAGTTGACAATGCAGTAAGTGGAGCAATTTGGGGTAAGACAACTGAAGAAACTTTTGATATTTTTGAAATGTTGGGAGATAATTCTCAATAGAAGAATGTACGAGGGAAAAAGGCTACTGTTAATGAAGTATCTTCTAATGATGAATTAGTCGTGCAAGTGGTTGAGATGGCTAAGCAAGTTAAGCTCTTAATAATTAAAGGATTTGCAGCTACACCTACTCGAGAGGTATGTGGAGTTTGTGGTACTTTTGGCATGGAGCTAATGTGTGTACTTATGCAACTGAATCTATTGTAGATGAAGAGCAAGTGAATGCTTTGGTAGGATTCAAGTAGAGGGAGAGAAATGAACCTTTCTCTAACACCTATAATCCTAGGTGGAGGAATCATCCAAATTTTTCATGGAAGAACAATAATCCATAGCAGCAATTCCAGCAGTAAGCTCAACCAAGACCTCAAAATTAGTTTCAAATTTATCAAAGAGGGAATCAGCTCCAAAGGCAACCTTCAAATCAAGGGTAGCTGGTTCAATAAAATCAGAATGACCATTCATATGAGAGTATCATAAAGGCTTTTGGTCAAAATCAAGATCGCAATAACAAAAGATTTGATAGAATTGGAGCTTCAATTAGAAGGGTGAAAGTATAAGTTGGGCAACTTGCTGAACAGATGCACAACCAGAACAAGGAAAAATTGCCAAGCCAAGTTGAACAAGCAAAAGCCATGACCACCAATGAAGAAGAAAAGGTAATAAGTAATTCTTTTGTTGATAATTTACCCATATTGTCTGATTTTATAGGTGAACAACATAATGAGTCTTTATATCTTGATGGACTCACAATGTTTCTTGAGGCTTGTGAAAGGAGATTAAAGGGGTTGGAAAAGATGTTAGTTTCCCAACTTCAGTATTTGGTGAAAGAAGAAAAGAATGAGGAGGTGAAGAAGGAAGAAGAAATAGAAGAGAAGAATGAGACATTTCCTTCTAAATACTTTCACAAGGCAACCAATCCATATCGCCCTCCAATTTCATGCTATGCCACACCAAAGAAGGAGGTAAAAGAGATGAAATTTCACTTGGAGCAGAAAATCAAAGAGGTAAAACCTAAGGAGATAGTTATTGCATCCAAAAAAGCAAATGCATTTTTACAACAATAATTTCCTCATAAGGAAGGAGACCCAGGTAGCTTTGTCATTAATATTGATTTTTTTGAGTATGATTCAGCCAACAATATGTTTGATTTAGGAGCTACTATTAATTTGATGCCATATGAATTTTATATGCTACTTGGTTTGAAAGAATTGGCTCCGACATCAATGTGTATTCAATTAGCTGATGGTTCTTTTATGAGAGGCGTTTTGAAAGACATGTTGGTTAGAGTAGGAAAATTTATAGTCCCTGTTGATTTTATTGTTTTGGACATTACAAGGGTGCCTGTAACTGAACATACTTTGCTTTTGGGTAGATCTTTTATGGCTACCATAAATACAATCATTGATGTTATAAATGTTCGGTTAACCATGACTGTTTTTGGAGAAACAATGGTTGTTGATTTGTGTAATGGTCAAAAAATTTGTGCCAATGTTTTATATTGAAAAATATTTATTAGTTAATTCGATTAATGTTTTTGACAATTTTGTGCATGATAAAGGCAAAGGCAGGAAGAAAGAAGTCATTGCTTCTACATTCCATAAGAAGGAGTTCATGGATGGAGAATTCAGAGGCAAGAGGTGCCTCAATTTCTCACAAATAGGATGAAAAGAGCAAGAGTCTAGCTTATGATTCTAAAAAAGCCTTTTAATAGAAGGAAATCCATTAAATCAATTTTAATTTCATCAGCACATTTTTTTTTTTAATTTTTGAACAATTTGTTTTGATTAATTTTAGTGTTTAATTGTTATTGTTTTCATAAATTAATTTTGTTCATATAGCAAGATATTTTGGAGAATTTTTGAGTTTTAGGTTATAAAGAGGAAGGAAAATTTTGAAGTGAGGAGAAAAATCAAAGGAAGAGTGCAAAATTGGTGCAATACGGCTTAGCCTAGGGCTCCACGTCCAAGTTCACAAGCCATAATGTTTATTGTGTCTTAGAATTCAAATTCAAGTTGACCAAATACGGGCAAGTTTAGACTAATACGAGCGTATTCCACATTTCGTATACGTTCAGTGAATTTCTACCGCTCAATACGAATACAGGTATATTCCAATTCTCGGATATGCCTAAGCAGGAAAACCCGATCTATACAGTCGTATAGGGAAACATTTCTAATGAGCCTATGTACAATTCTAGTCTAGCTAAGGCCATTAAACTTAGGAATAACACCCTGAAATATATCTACCGTTTCATGACTTATACAATTTTTGGACACGGGGATAGTAATGGGGTTGTGGAGAAAATGAGTTGTTTATTTTGTGATGCATGCATAATGGGCACATGTTGAACACTGGGCAATGGCTTGCCAATCATTTTAATTATGTCGCTAACTGCAGTAGAGGAAAATTAGCTGTGGGTGGATTAGTGACTGCTATGGCCATAGCCTTATGTAATTTTAACCTTGATAGATGTGCGATTCCTAAGATTGAAGGGATTGATTCTCTTGATTATATGGTGTTGGCCAAGATAGGCTTGGCGGTTAAAAGGGGAAATAGGAATATAGCACTTCCTGTAGGTGAGGCACCACCGGAAGAAGAAATTGTAGCTGATGTACCTGCAGGTGAGTAGTAAGAGGTCCCACCACCAGCAACCCACGCACCTAGGAGGCAGGTGTGATAGAGGGTTGATGAGGATAGCGGTGATTTAGCTGATGAGATTGATGAGGATGGTCCTAATATGGGTAATGAGTACATTTTGGAGCGCATCCAGCAATTGGAAGATAAAATGGACCAGTCTCAAGAAAGGACAGATAGGAACTTCACCACCATCATCAATCAGTTAGAGCTTTACAGACTAGCTTTGCTAGGGCGTTTAGTTTCTAGCCTACTGTAAACCCTCAATTTTGCACCCTTAAGATGTTGCCGCAGCTTGACACCTGCTAAATTTCGTGTGCTACGCAGAGTCGGTACGGCAGTCCCGCTAGTCGGTTAGCGGGCAGGGGTCAAGGGGGCAGTGCCCCCTCGAAAAAATGGATTTTTATGCATAATATTACAAGGAAACTGACACTTTTTTCGACCCCGACCGGACTTTCTGTACTAGACAGCACTTTTTCAAAAATGACCAGATTTTCACTAAAACTGACTCCCAAAATGTCCGATAATTAATTTCGGATCCACCGCTACTGACCGGTAATTTTTCAGACTTCAGAATAGCCCGAAAACTGACCCGAAACCTCTAAAAACTGACTGAAAAAGCCCCAAAAATTGAACTGGAGCCCGAAATTCGAGATGGGATCGCGTTTTCGCCACGTGTCTGCGCACATCCGTGAGCACGCCTTGCGGCGTCTGCGAGGCGCGTTCGCGGACGCGCCTCCTTGCTCGCAGTGGCCGCGCCTAGCCTGGTGCGTCCGCACTGACGCGCCTGATGTGCATTAGTGGCAGAAGCGTCACGTCAGCCCCGTACTGACACGTCCGCAGGACGTGTCAGCGCATCCGCTGGGACGTCTGGCGCCTCCGCCAGACGCTGCGCCGGACGCCGCGACACTACCTCGCGGACGCGCGTGATTTACACATGCGTCCACCACCCCCTGTCGCGTCCCTTCACCTTTTTGTGAATTTTCGAATTTGCCCCCACCTTTTTCTGCTTTTTGGGCCCTTTTTTGTCTTTTCAGTCCACCCCATTTTCCTATAAATACCCCCCTCGCACAACTTCAAGACACACCTCAAGCATCTTGTTGATTGGCTATCCAATTTGCTTCTTCTTCTCTCTCTCTCTCTTTAATTAGTTTTAATCTTCAATTAGTTAATTAATTAAAAATTAATTTTAATTAATTAACTAATTTTTCAATTAGTTTTAATTAATTAATTAAAAATTAATTTTAATTAATTAATTAAAAATTAATTTTAATTAATTAATTTTTCAATTAGTTTTAATCTCAATTAATTAATTAATTAAAAATCAATTTTAATTAATTAATTAATTTTTCAATTAGTTCTAATCCCAATTAGTTAATTAATTA
>CATKHJ010587205.1:0-14212 GCA_949750685.1 Vernicia montana | reverse complement strand
TGATACCAATGATGCAAAATCTCCCAAAGATACCAGGAGCGTCTTCCCTTATCAATCAATCCAGTTAAACCTTCACCTAGAAATATCTAGGAACGATCATCTAGACATTGCCCTGGTTCCTTCCCCCGCCTTTTTTTTTTTATCCAAGTCAGCCCCATGATTCACCCAAAAATATCTTGCCACTAGCCTAGACATCACTTTGGTTCCTTTTGTCATCTTCCTTTTCAACCATGTCTCTCACCCAAACATGTCCAAGCACTGACCTAGACATCACTTTGGTTCCTTATACCATCCCTTTTCAACCATTCTCTCACCCAAACATGTCTAAGCACTGACCTAGACATCACTTTGGTTCCTTTTGCCATCTTCCTTTTCAACCATGTCTCTCACCCAAACATGTCCAAGCACTGACCTAGACATCACATTGGTTTCTTATACCATCCCTTTTCAACCATATCTCCCACCTAAACATGTCTAAGCACTGACCTAGACATCACTTTGGTTCATTGTACCATCCATTCTCCTGGGTTCACTATCATCATAATCGCCTTACATACAAGACAATTCCGATGAGAGGACAACCGTGAACCCTCAATTTTGCACCCTTAAGATGCCGCTGCAACTTGACACCTGCTAAATTTAGTGTGCTACGCAGAGCCGGTACGGCGGTCCCGCTAGGAGGTTAGCATGCAAGGGTCAAGGGGGCAGCACCCCCGAAAGGTAAACGATTTATTTCTTTCGACACAGAATGATATCACTTTTTCGATCCTGACCGGACTTTCTGTACCAGACAACACTTTCCCAAAACTAACCGAGTTTTTCTCAAAACTGACCGCCAAAATATTCGATAATTAATTTCAAATCTACCGTCACTAACCGGTAATTTTTCAGACTTCAGAATATCCTAAAAATTGACCCGGAACCCCCGAAAACTGACTCAAAAATTTCAAAAATCGAATCGAAGAGTGAAAAAGCCCGAAACTCGAGACAGCTCGCGGACGTCTGCGAGCCATGCCCGCTCATCCGTAGGCTGCCTGAGAGAGTTTGCGAGGCGCGTCCAGACATCTCGTGGACGCCGCGCGTCGTCTGGCGCGCCTGACACGTGTCGTCTTAACGCATGTCAGATGGGTCAGTACGGAGGCTGACATGTCAGCTCTGTGCTGACACGTCCGCCAGACATTCTGGCGGACGTCCACGAGGTTACCTCGAGGATGCGCATGGTCCTCACGCGCGTCTGGTCTTTTTGCTGAAAAGACCATTTTCCCCCTCCTTTAACCCACTTTTTAAGCCCTTTTTGGTCTTTTTTGCCCCTGAATCTATTTCTATAAATACCCCACTCCCTCACCATTTCAAAACACCCCTTAAGCATTTGTTGATTGCTATCCACTTGCTCTCTTCTCTCTCTCTCTCTAATTAATTTTCTCACTCATTTTGAGTAATCACAATTAATTAATTAATTAAAAATTAATTTTAATTAATTAATTAAATTTTTTAATTAAATTTTCACTCAATTTGATTAATTAATCCTTTTAATTAATCACTTTAATTAATTAATCATTTTAATTAATTAAAAATTGGGTAATTTAGCAACCAAATCATCAAATTAATTTCCTCCGAGATTAATTTAAATTCATCATCCAAAATCAATAAAACATAACTTCAATCCGGAAAAGCACTCTGCCCACTCAAAATATTTTAATTACTGTAATTAGTTAATTACTTGCTCTTTACTTTTTTCCATGCATTCACAATTATGCCATGCTCATACATTTTAAAATTTCAATTAAATACCCGTCATTCATGAAATCAATTTTCAAAAGTCAAATCAAATTTAAAAGCCAAATTGAGATTATTTTAAACCAAAAACCTAGTATCCGAGCTCAATCTGGTTCGAGGACTAGTGACTTTATTCTTGGGTAAATTAATCAAAGATTAATAAATTGGAGTCAAATTGAGTTTTTCCTTAATTTTTTCATTTAAATAAATTAGGGTAGCGACTTTCGAATCTCTTTCAAAAATTAAATCAATTTTCCGAGGCGATAGCTGCTTCCAATCGTGAGTACCGAAACTCGTACCTTAACTCCCTTAAAAATTGCTCGCCTTTCTTTAAGGCCCTCGAGCGAGGGGAGGGGTGTTCGAGCGAGGCCTCATACTACCTTAGGTAATTCTCAAAGCCCAATACCTTTAGCCCAACATGCTACCCCAAGCCCAAGACCTTAGCCCATCCTAATTTAGGAAATCCTCAAAGCCCAATACCTTTGGCCCATCATATTCAAAGCCCAAAAACGGTTAGCCCACAACACCATAGGGAATCCTTTTCCCTCAGAGTCTGTATATCTCTACTCTTATCACTACCAATCACTCACTTGGTTTCTTTTAGTTTTGCTTCAAGGTACTAATGGTCAACCCAATTAACATGGTTGCCATAACCATACTCATGACCTTTGAGGCTAAGACCGATATGCCACCTTCTCTTTTAAGCCAAATCCATCACCATGATCCATGCATCTTCACCAAAGTGGAAGCCAGACCCCACCTTACCTTTGCCTAAGTAGCATTTTATGGAGGAGTTTAAGCTCAAGTGATCTAACTTATTTGAGATTGAATCCAAATCCGAGTCCGAGTATGAGTCCAAATCCAAATTCGAGTCTGAGCCCATGTTCAAAGTCCAAGTTTGAGTTTGAGTTTGAGTCTGTCATTTTTGTATTCTTCTTCTATTTTGTACTATCTTCTCATTTTGTAATAAAACATTTATTTTTTTCGTGCACTTCTCTTTTCCCATCTTTCTTGTTTAGTCTAAAGTAGTTGTGTCTCAAAAAAGAAAAAGAATAAATAAAAAAAATCAATAGGATTTTAGCAAACATTTGCATTTAACCATGATCACTACCATGATTTGGACAAATCAAAACTTGAGGTATTCTTATGCTCGCATCAGCAGCCACTTGACTAGCTCATAATCAAAGGATAGTCGAGATAATAAAGAACACTAAGTGGTGATCTCTTCAGTTGAAGCAGCCAAAGCTAAAGGCAATCCAATAAAGTTACCCATTGCACTTTTGGGTAATCAAGCATAACACCTCAATAAAGGGGCAACAATCTCAAAAAAGACCTGTTATCCTCACAATATTTCTCTCTAGACCAAAGAATTTAATGGAATGATCTAGACAAAGGTCAAAGCCCCAAAATGAAGGAAAGCGGAAGCCCAAATCATCGTGGAATAATTTTTAAATGCCAAAATTCATTGATTAGCTAGCTAAGTTGAAAATCCGAAAGGGCGGCCTCTCAATATCGAGCTCGTTAGCTCATCTATCTACACCGAGCTCCTCAACTTGCCTCTTCAAGTTGAGCTCGTCAGCTCAACTCTCTACATCGAACTCCCTAGCTCGCTTCTCTAGACCTAACACCTCAACTCACCAATCTATATCGAGCTATCAACTCATCTCACTAGACCTCTGCTCGTCTCTCCATATCGAGCTCGTTAGCTTGCCTCTATACATCAAACTCCTCAACTCTCATATCTATATTGAGCTCGTTAGCTCGCCTCTCTACACCAAACTCCTCAATTCGCCTATCTATATCGAGCTCCTTAACTCGCCTTGCTAGACCTCTGCTCACCTCTCCATCTAGACACCCAATTGCCTTCAGATCGAGCTTCTCGACTATTCATTTAATAATTAATAATTAATAATTATAAAAATTAAATATAGTTCATATTAAGAGTAAATGAACAAACTAAAGAATGTTAGATAAAAAGCATCAAATATCATATAAGGTATGCATTTGCCCATCTGCATACCTTCTTAGTCTTAAAAGAGTACATTGAAACCTATATTAAAGAAGAATACTCCCTACCAAGTGTTATAAACCCTAAACTTAATTAACATTACCAAAAGTAGAACATTAAACCATAGTTAATTTTAAACCAAAATTAGAAGACTAGTTTTCAAAAGCATCATCGTCATATTCATCATCCTCATATGCATCATCTTCCATTATTAAATGCTTTTATTGTAATCATTCTGGACATAATGTGAAGAGATGTTTTGTTAAGAAGAGTAAGCTTAAGAAGATTTGGGTGCCTAAGGGAACCAAATCAAATGCTACTAACCTTGCAGGACCCAATAAAAATTGGGTACCAAAGTTCAGATGACTAATTGCAGGTTGCCTAAAGAGTAAGCTCCAAACAGAAAATTGGTACATTAATAAGCGCTTGCTCAAGGCATGTGATTGGAGACAAGAAGAAATTCTCCAAACTTGCAAAGATAAATGGAGGAAACGTCAAGTATGGTGATAAAAGCAAAGGCAAAATAATTGGAAAGGGAACCATTGGTTCCAATCCAACAATAGAAGATGTTTCACTTCTAGATGAGTGTAAGTCAGCTTTGTGACAAAAACATAAGGGTAATCTTTGAACCTACCAATTGTGAGGTACAAGATATGCATGATAACCATATATTGTTTGTTGCATGTAGAGTTAAAAATGTTTACATGGTTAATTTTGATGAATCAAATGTTTTTGAAGAAAAATATTTTATTTGCATTGAAGAAAACAGTTTGTTATAGTATACGAGACTAGGTCATGCTAACATGGATTTGATTTCAAAATTAGCTAAGAATTTAAAATTTTTGGTTTGGTTAAGAAGTTTCATTTACCAAATTAATCGAACTAATCGATTTACTTTTTTTTAGATAAATAAATTAGAAATTTCAATTCTCCAATTAATTTATATACTTATATATATATATATATATATATTATTTTTTTCATTTCTTTAATGAATTTATAATTTAATTGATGCACAATTAGTGTAATACCTTGAATTTTGAATTATAAAAATTTATTATTAATTGGGTATTTTATTTTAGTAAAATAAAGTATTTATTTAATTAAAATTTGAATTTGTTTAATTAATTTTCAGATTTATTTACTTTATTATTATTATTATTATTATTATTATTATTATTATTATTATTATTATTATTATGTTGAAACGGAAAAAAAGAAAGAGAGTGGCAGAGAGAGAGAGACAGAGAGAGAAGATTGCCGCTGATCGCCGCCGTCCGGTCTTCCACCGTCTACAAGCGCCGATCCATTGGAAAGAAGAGACAAAGAGCTTTCCAACGGTACTAGCCCGATCGCCGTCCGCCGCCGCACTGTCCATCCAAATGTCCGCCGGTCAGTGGAATTCCGAAGGCTTTTTTGGTCGATTTCGATCTCTGTTCTCGCCGATTCTGGTACCATTGGCTTCCTCTTTCTTTAAGCTTTGATTTGGTACCTCATTTGCTAATTATAGTAAATGTAATTTGATCGGAATCCGGTGAGGTTGCAGGCTGCCGACGTATTTTTTGGCGATCTTCAGGCGAGTGAGGGAGAGTGGTGTATATTTTCGGCATCTATGTTTCGATACTAATCCATTGACACCAATTTCGTCGCTATCCGACACTGTTGACGTTTTCCGGTGACTTTTTTGGCGACTCTCCGGTGAGTGCACCTGGTAGTCCGGAATTGATCCATGATGGTTAATTTAATATTAGAATAGTTTATTTTGGCATAAGGGAATTATTATGAATTTAGATAATTAATTGTGGATAAATTATTTAAGAATTATTAAGAGAATATATATATTATTGGAATTTAATTGTGAGAATTGCTATATGGGAGCCCAGTTGCGATATTCGATATTTTGACGTTAAGTCAGTTGTCTGAGTTTCAGGGGATTAGGTTTACTCTGGGGAAAATTCTGTCGGATTTTGGTAGATTTCTCCATGGTCATAGGATGTGTATGTATGACAATTCTCATAATCCTTGTTCTGATAATTTGTTCATGCTTCATTTTCTAGAACATTCAGGACCATCTTCTGCGGCCCCAGGTCCCAATTGTTGATCGAGTCTGATTTTTCACACCCGTATTGTGAGTGATACTTTCTAATATATTTTCCTGTATTCCATGCATCTACATTTATCGTGTGTATATACGTATATAATTATGCATTATGAATATTAATTGAGCATGTTGGCATACGTATATGAATGCTTCATTAATTATGTGAATTGCATATTAATTGTGTATGCTGGATGGGATTGGGATGACATAAGGATTCACTTAGGATTGTGATTATGATATGATGATGATTATGTTCGATGAGTTGTGACTGGTGTATGACGGCTTGGAGCTTGCTCATCGCTTGCTACTGCCAGTCGGGTCGGTACTGCGTGGCATAGGCCATAGACGGCTGTGACCCCATGTATTGGATTTTAAGATATAGTAACTGGATTCAGAGAGCCAGGAAAGGGGATCAGCTCCCCAAATTGAGGTTTAGTGTGATTCCTGTGGACCGATTTTCATCACTGTTTGATTATATGATTATTTGTATGTTTGGCACGATGCATAAGCATTAATATCATATGTAAAATTAGAGCACCAGGTTTGTATATTGGTTAGTATCATTCACTGAGTTAAGACGCTCACCCTTGTCTCACTATTTTTTTTTCAGGTTGCAGGGTGAGCCTAGTTATCTTTCTACTATTGAGTTTCCCTACCATCTCCTCTGGCAGTGGATTTTATATTTATATGTTGTTGTGTATAATATTATAATTCTAGAATTCCGCAATTATAGTAAACCAAATTTATATCTGTTTAATTTCTGATGATTGGTATCTGTTGTCTGTAATATGACATGATGAGATATTCAGCTAAACAGGAACCTATTGATATAGTGATATGTGACTGGATGGATGTATTGTGATATGGGTACAAGTTCTATTGGCATGTGAGCCCTTAGCCCTTAATTTATGATTTCCTGGTATATTCTCTGTTGATTTATATTATTAGGCTGACTACGGATTTTGGAAGCCTTAAGCTTTCCCGTGCCCTAGTGCCGGTCACGTGCCCTTAGAGTCGGGTCGTGACAAAGTTGGTATCAAAGCTGTTGGTTTATTTTCCTAGGGAACTGTAATTGCGGAGCATAGGATTCCAGCACGTCTTTCTATGTTTCATTTGTTTATAGCTTCTGCAGTACCTAAATGGTTACTTAGTAATATATATATGTGTGCGGGCTATCATTCTTCAGTTGATAAACTATTATGTCCCTTTTCAGTAAAATGAGTACTAGAGCTAGAAGAGTAGCTGCAAGAGCACAAGCTGCTGCTGCTGAGGAGCATGTTGCTCTAGAGGAGGAGGGCTCCACAAGCCCAGTAGCACCAGCCCCTAGTCACAGAGGTAGACGTAGGCAGGCTAGTGATGAGGTTCCTACTGGGGTGGATGTCGTACTTGCTAGATTTCAGAGGATTATGGATGGTGTGACTAGAGCCATCCCTCCAGCAGCTCCACCTGTTGCACCTGTAGCACCTACAGCCCCTGTTGTGTCTTTAGAGAGATTTATCAAGCATAATCCCCCTACTTTATCTGGTGATGAGGAACAAGCTTATGACTTTTTGGATAACATTAGAGAGATTTGTCTAGAGTTGGGTTATTTAGATACTAGATCTGTTTATTTCATTAGCCGTAGGCTAGAGAGACCAGCTCAAACATGGTATAAGAACTATATCCGGCAGAGATATCAGGAGATGACTTGGGATGACTTTAGCAGGGAGTTCTTGGCTTGGTTTGTTCCTCCTGGGTTTGTTCATAGAAAGATGATTGAGCTTGAAAATTTGAAGAAGGATGAGCACACCTCTGTGGTAGGTTTCACCAATAAGTTCTTAGGGTTGTGCAGGTTTGTACCTACAGCAGTACCTGATGATGAAGCTAAGAAATTTTGATATGTTAGGACCTTAGGAGATGACTATCAATCTCTACTTAGTGGATGTCAGGGTCGTCCTTTCAGTGAGATAGTTGATGATGCCCGAATATTGAGTTTACGGTAGATGAAAAGAAGAAGGCCATAAGGGCCAATCGAGGTGAGGGTCAGGGCACATCTAACTTTGTTGGTACTGCTGACACTTTTACTGTGTGGACTTACTCTACTGATTCTCAGAGTTTCGACAGACGCAGGAACAAAGGCATGAGTAAAGGTGGATTTAGGCATAGTAAAGGCTACAGTGGTAGTAGTGGTGGATCTAGTTGCAGTGGTTCAGGTTCAGGTACCACAGTATGTGCTAGATGTGGTAGAGCCCACAGGGGCAGTACTGGTAGGAATTGAGTGTATGTTATGGATGTGGCCAGCCAGGTCACTTTGCCAGAGATTGTCCTGTAATAGGTAGTCAGAGATCTTTTTCTCAGGGATTTATGGCTAGTGTAGCTCAACCTATGCACACCTCCGCTCCATCTCAGTCCGGGGGACGATTTAGTGGCCAGCAGGGCCATGGTTTTAAGGGCAGAGGTAGAGGACAAAGTCAGGGATAGAGTTTTGGATTCGTTGGTAGAGGACATAATCAGAACCAAGGCTAATCTAGGGTTTTCACACTCACCCATTAGGGCGCTCAGGCTTCGAATGCAATGGTGGCACGTATTCTTTCTGTTTGTTTTTTCGAGGCTCGTGTATTATTAGATCTGGGTGCTACGCACTCTTTTATATCCCCCAATTTTACAGTAAACATTGATATGATATGATGCCTGTCAGTCTTGAGTGTCCATTATCAGTTGCCACAATACTATGAGTGATTCCTTGTTAGTGGATATAACTTTTGCTGCATGTCCAGTTTGAGTCGAGGGAAGAATTCTTCCTGCCGATTTAATTATGCTTGATGTGATGGATTTTGATGTAATTTTGGGTATGGATTGATTGTCGACCCATTATACTACCCTCGATTGTCGCAATAAGGAAGTTGTCTTCCATATTCCTGGCGATACAGAGTTTTCTTTTAGGGGAGATAGAAGTATTGCTCCCTATAACCTTGTTTCAGATATCAGTGCTAGAAAGATGCTACGTCGTGGTTGTCAAGGTTATTTAGCTCTTGTTAGAGATGTTTCCAAGGACGTTGGAAATGTGGAGAATGTGCCTATAGTAAATAAATTTTCTGATATGTTTCCTGAAGAGCTTCCAGGATTACCTCCGGATAAGGAGATAGAATTCTATATTGATGTGGTACTTGGAACAGATCCTATATCCATGCCACCTTATAGGATGGCACCTACAGAATTAAAGGAGCTTAAGGAGTAGTTGCAAGATCTTTTGGATAAGGGTTTTTATTCAACCCAGTACTTCTCTCTGGGGTGCTCCAGTGTTGTTTGTGAAAAAGAAAGACGGATTGATGCGTCTCTGTATTGATTACAGACAATTGAACCAGGTGACTATAAATAATAAGTATCATCTTCCTCGAATTGATGATTTATTTGACCAGCTTCAGGGTGATACATGTTTCTCAAAAATTGATCTTCATTTTAAATATCATCAATTGAGGATTAGGAGGGAAGATATTCCTAAAACAGCATTCAGAACTAGGTATAGGCATTATGAGTTCCTTGTGATATCTTTTGGACTCACTAATGCACCTGCTGCATTTACGGATCTGATGAACTTAAACCATTTCTAGATCGATTTGTCATTGTGTTTATCGATGACATTCTGGTATACTCGAAGACTCCTGAAGAACATGCTCAACACTTGAGGATGGTTTTGCAAACTTTGAGGAATCATTAGCTTTATGCGAAATTCTCCAAGTGTGAATTTTGGTTAGACAGTGTAGCTTTTCTGGGGCATGTCGTTACTAAGGATGGTATTATGGTAGACCCCAAAAAGGTGGAAGCTGTCACAAATTGGTTAAGGCCTACTACAGTCACCGAGGTTCGCAATTTTCTTGGGTTAGTAGGCTATTATCGCCGTTTTGTCCAAGATTTTTCAAGGATTGCATCATCTTTGACTCGGTTAACACAAAAGAATGTTAAGTTTCAATGGACTGAGGCATATAAAGATAGTTTCCAAAGGCTTAAAGATTGCCTTACCTCAGTTCCAATATTAACTTTACCTTCGGGTATGGGCAGGTACACCGTTTACTATGATGCTTCGAGAATTGGTCTGGGGTGTGTTTTAATGCAGCATGGTAAAGTGATTGCTTATGCCTCTCGCCAGTTGAAGAAGCATGAGCAGAACTACCCCACCCATGATTTAGAAATGGCAGCAGTAATTTTTGCCTTGAAAATTTGGAGGCATTACTTGTACGGTGAAACTTGTGAGATTTATACGGATCACAAGAGCCTGAAATATATTTTTGACCAGAGGGACTTGAATTTGAGGCAAAGAAGATGGATGGAGCTTCTTAAAGATTATGATTGCACCATTCTTTACCACCCTGGTAAAGCAAATGTTGTAGCTGATGCATTAAGTAGAAAGTCCTCTAGTAGTTTAGCTTATATTGTGGTAGAGAAAACACCTATAGTTAAAGAGTTACAGGAATTGTTTGATGAAGGGTTGCAGTTGGAAGTGCACAGCTCTAGAGTACTGTTGGCACATTTCAAGATCCTTTTAGTTCTAGTGGAAAGAATTAAAGTGGCTCAGAGACGGGACCCATAATTATGCAGAATTATGGATGAGGTGCAGGAAGGCAGTACTCGAGACTTCGTGATTGATGATAATGGAGTACTTCGACATGGTTCTCGTCTATGCGTTCCTGATGTAGATAATTTGAGAAAAGAGATTTTGGAAGAAGCACACCTCGCAGCGTACAACGTGCACCCAGGTTCCACCAAGATGTACCGTGATTTGATGGGTATTTATTGGTAGAATGGCATGGAGAAAGATGTTGCTAAATTTGTCTCTAGATGCCTAACTTGTCAACAAGTACAGTTGGAACATCAGAAGCCTTCTGGATTGTTGCAACCATTTCCTATTCTTGAAAGGAAATGGAAAAGGATTACCATGGATTTTGTGATTGAGTTGCCTAAGACTATTGCAGGGTATGACTCTATATAGGTTATCATGGACCGATTAACCAAATCGGCTCACTTTATTCCTGTTAAGGTCACTTACTTTGTGGCTAAATATGTCAGGTTGTATGTGGAAAAGATAGTTTGCTTGCATGGAGTTCCAGTCTCTATTGTGTTAGATAGAGGACCCCAGATTACTTTCAGATTCTGGAAATCTTTGCAAGATGCTTTGGGTACAGGGTTGGATTTCAGCACAGCTTTTCACCCTCAGACGGATGGTCAGTCTGAGAGAACAATTCAGACCTTGGAGGATATGCTTTGAATGTGCATACTTGACTTTGGAGGTCGTTGGGATTGGCACTTGTTATTGATTGAGTTTGCTTATAATAATAGCTATCATGCTAGTATTGAAATGGCACTTTATGAGGCTCTATATGGAAGAAAGTGCAAATCTCCAGTTTGTTGGGAAGAAGTTGGAGAAAAACAGTTGGCAGGACCTGACTTGGTTCAGGTCATGTTAGAAAAAGTTCCTATAATCCGAGAGCGGCTGAAGACTTCCATTAACAGGCAAAAGAGTTACGCGAATCCAAAGCGTAAAGATCTTTCTTTTAATGTGGGCGATTTTGTCTTCTTGAAAGTTTCTCCTATGAGAGGAGTAATGAGATTTGGTAAAAAAAAAGAAAGTTGGCACCAAGGTATATTGGCCCATATATGATCATTGAGAGAGTTGGAGCAGTCGCATATCGTTTGGACTTTCCATAAGACCTTTCACATGTTCATCCTGTGTTCCATATCTCTATGGTAAGGAAGTATATTTCTAATCCTTCTCATGTGTTACAGCCACAAGAGATTCAGATTTATGAAAATCTGTCTTATGAGGAAGTTCTTATAGTTGTAGTGGATTTTCAGATTCGCAGGGTTCGTTCCAAGGAAATTCTTATGGTTAAGGTTATGTGGCGTAATCACACTACCGAAGAGTGTACATGGGAAGTATAATTCGAGATGAGAGAAAAATACCCTTATCTGTTTGGGACTAGTTGATTTGTTTTGAAATGTAATATTTCAATGCTTTTAAGTAATTATGTATATTATCTTTTATGAATTACTATCTTTATCTAAATTCGAGGATGAATTTCTTTTAAGAGGGGATATTGTAATATCTTGAATTTTGAATTATAAAAATTTATTATTAATTAGGTATTTTATTTTAATAAAATAAAGTATTTATTTATTTAATTAAAATTTGAATTTGTTTAATTAATTTTTAGATTTATTTACTTAATTATTACTATTATTAGTATTATATATATATATATATATATATATATGTTTGTTTTCACTTACTAAAAGAAAGAGAAAGAGAGAGAGAGAGAGGAGAAGATTGCCACTGATCGCCGCCGTTTGGTCGTCCACCGTCTACACGCGCCGGTCCATTGGAAAGAGGAGACAAAGAGCTTTCCAACGGTCCAAGCCCGGTCGCCGTTCGCCGCCGCACCGCCCTTCCAAACATCCGCCGGTCAGTGGACTCTCGAAGGCTTTTCCGGCCGATTCCAATTTTCATTCTCATCGATTCTAGTACCATTGGTTTCCTCTTTCCTTAAACTTCGATTTGGTACCTCATTTACTAATTATAGTGAATGTTTGAATTTGGTCAGAATCCAGTGAGGTTGCAGGCTGCCGATGCGTTTTTCGGCGATCTTCCGGCGAGTGAGGGAGAGTGGTGTATATTTCCAGTATCTACGTTTCGATATGAATCCATTGACACCAGTTTCGTTGCTATCCGACACCGTTGATATTTTCCGGTGACTTTTCCGGCGACTCTCCGGTGAGTGCACCTGGCAGTCTAGAATTGATCCATAATTGTTAATTTAATATTAAAATTGTTTATTTTGGCATAAGAGAATTATTATGAATTTAGATAATTAATTGTGGATAAATTATTTAAGAATTATTAAGAGAATATATATATTATTGGAATTTAATTGTGAGAATTGCTATATGGGAGTCCAGTTGAGATATTCGATATTTTGATGTTAAGTCAGTTATCTGAGTTTCAAGGGAATTAGGTTTACTCTGGGGAAAATTCTTCCGGATTTTGGTAGATTTCTCCATGGTCATAGAATGTGTCTGTATGATGATTCTCATAACCCTTGTTCTGATAATTTGTTCATGCTTCATTTTCTAGATCGTCCAAGACTATCTTCTATGGCCTCAGGTCCCAGTTGTTGATCGAGTCTGATTTTCCGTACCTATGTTGTGAGTGATACTTTCTAATATATTTTTTTGTATTCCATGCATCTATATTTACCGTGTGTATATACGTATATAATTATGCATTATGAATATTAATTGAGCATGTTGGCATACGTATATGAATGATTCATTAATTATGTGAATTGCATATTAATTGTGGATGGTGGATGGGATTGGGAGGACACAAGGATTCACCTAGGATTGTGATTATGATATGATGATGATTATGTTCGATGAGCTGTGACTAGTGTATGATGGCTTGGAGCTTGCTCATCGCTCGCTGCTGTCAATCGGGTCCATGCTGTGTGGCATAGGCCATAGACGGCTGAGATCCTATGTATTGGATTTTAAGATATAGTAACTGGATTCAGAGAGCCAGGATAGGGGGATCGGCTCCCCATATTGAGATTTAGTGTGATTCCTGTGGACCGATTCCCATCCCTGTTTGATTATATGATTATTTGTATGTTCAGCACGATGCATGAGCATTAATATCAGATGTAAAATTAGAGCACCAGGTTTGTATATTGGTTAGTATCATTCACTGAGTTGAGACGCTCACCCCTATCTCACTATTTTTTTTTCAGGTTGCAGGGTGAGCCTAGTCATCTTTCTACTGTTGAGTTTCCATACCATCTCCTCCAGCAATGGATTTTATATTTATATGTTGTTGTGTATAATATTATAATTCTATAATTTCGCAATTACAGTAAACTAAATTTATATCTGTTTAATTTCTGATGATTGGTATATGTTATCTGTAATATGACATGATGAGATATTCAGCTAAACAGGAACCTGTTGATATAGTGATATGTGACTGGATAGATGTATTGTGATATGGTACAGGTTTCTGTTGGCATGTGAGCCCTTAGCCCTTAATTTATGATTTCCTAGTATATTCTCTGTTGATTTGTATTGTCAAGTTGACTACAGGTTCTGGAAGCCTTAAACTTTTCCCTGTCCTAGTGCCGGTCACGTGCCCTTAGAGTCGGATCGTGACAATTAGTTTCTATACTTAAATTTATGAAATATTAGGATATAATATTTGTTTTTAATATTATATGGCATTATTTTATGCCATAGAGTAAATGATACCAAAAATCATTAATTTTTAGTGACTTTTTCAATGTGGTCACTAATTTTTTTTTTTT